>CM043121.1:4487331-4632348 GCA_023701765.1 Hylyphantes graminicola | reverse complement strand
AATCCTGAAGATTAATATTTGTCAGCAATGGAATAAAGTTGGATGCTTATTTCAGGAGTTAAATCTTGGACTTGGCCACAGGTTGAATAAATATAATGTATCATAGTCTTTACTATGGAAGGGTCGAAGTCTGTTATTTCCAGAGAGTTGGTACGATTTTCTTTCATGTCGCAGTTTAACATGGTGTCAAATACTGAAGAGCGGGCACATAAAATTAGTTTATGAACTTTCAACTCCTCATCGCCAACTTTTAAAGTGAAATCAGAAAACCTTTGGTTAGCATAAAGATGTTGAAGATCGTTCATCAGCGAAAACTGGGCTTTTGAAATCAGATGTTGAGGAATGAATGGTATTTGACTCCCGAGTTAGTTCGGAAACTATGCTAGCATCGATTACTGATACTTGAAACTCGATTACTATTGTCAATGTATCATTTGGAAGAAGTACCAACTGTTCCTCTTCCAACAATTTCTTTCGGGCGATGAAAGTGGGATATCCCCAATTGTTAGAAGAATCATCATACACATGTTCAGTACATAATTTTTGATCCGAACCGACGATCATAAAAACTTAAGATAACATAGTGACGAAGAGACTTGTTACTGACGCGCTCAAAGAATATTCCAATTGCATCATTATTAGAGAATCTTAACTCTATGCGCCATCCTGTTTCAAGGGAAGATTCACCAGTAGTAATATTTTCACAAAACAAACCTTTTTTAAGATGGGTTTTTGCAGAACATATACTTCGAAAGTTTTTAATCGACCATTTGAAGTCACAAGCCTCCTTTAGTAATTGGGTGCAGCATTGGAATTTTTTCACATTATCAGACATTATCGTAGTATAATTTGTGTCTTCAAAATATCATAAAACAGTTATAATTCAGTCGTTTTTAGAAGCGGATGAGGTAACTACCAAACGCAAACCCTAAACGTGTAATTATTCTCGTTATCTGGAGACTGGATTTGTTGGTTGGTTGGTAGACATATATTTTTAGGCTTGTGTGCTTGGTCGCAAGGACCCGCTTATAAACCATCGTCAAGTAGGAAAACACAGACGCAAACAAAACACATATGACAGATGTTGCCATCTGTCGCCACCTCCGCAATGTAGACATACGTCTGAGACGTTCCCTTAATTACCACATATTCCTGCAGTGACGTCACAGGAAACATCCAATCAGCGGTTTTGTTTACTTTTCTTGACAGCTGAGCCGCGCCAAAAGTTTCAGAGTGTATTTGTATATTGACTTCTGTCAGAGAGTGTCATTTTGTTTAGTTTGAATCTAATAAAAGCTAAATATGGTTTCGATTAAATGTGAACATTGTGGCAAGAGATTTCAAGCTAAGTATTCTTTCGAATTACACAAACAAAATGCTTGAAATCCAATGTTGCTACCTTTGAATGTCAATGCGGCAAAAAATTTGCCAGCCGCAATAACTACTATACCCACAAGCATGTGTGCCAAAATAATGCAAGTAAATTCGCCTGTCGTGAGGTTGACTGTGCTTATAAAACTAATTTCAAGAAGGAGTTTGTTTCACAACCTAATGATTTTCCATGGCATAAACGTTCAGGAAGTCAAAAAGTCGTTTAATAATTACAGTGGTAAGTAATTTATTAGGTACCTTACTCTTTACTAAAAAGTTTTATAATTGTTTTATTGTCCTTATTTCGTTTCGTTCGAACTGTTCTTTAAATAGGCACTTCTTCAAAATTAAATTGTTAAAAATATCAAGATTTTTGATTGTTTTTCCTATAAGCATGAGAAGTTCTAAAATTGTTTTGACTTTGGCTTGACTTGAAGAAATATCAGTATTGGAAATTTGTAGGGATTGAAAAGTTCGTTTATTTGAAATATAAGTTATGAAATCTGTTAAATATTTTAAAATCTAGTAGACGAAGTTATGAAAAACAAATATTTCCTTTTTAAATGTATATATGTTAAATAAAAAAAATAAGAAATAAGTAAATAATTTGTTAAGTGTACTTTTATGTATCAAATGTATTTGTCCTGGATAAAATTCTCATTTTACATTAGTTTTTTAAAAAAATTATACAGGACAGGAGAGTATTTGTTATTGGTTTGACTTAAAAAAAAATGGAAAATAAATCTCTTCGTAAATAATATGAGTACAGAAAAGTCCATATACATTGGTTTGGGTTAATTTTGCTCATGCTTGTATGTATTTAACTCAAATGTTTTTTTTTTTTTTTAACTCTCACCCCCGTTACTGCTGGTGAACGTGAAGTTATGTATTGTTTTTAGAATTTTTACATTATGCAATAGTGTTATTTATATCAATTCAAATGCTTACACAATTTATATGCTATTATATGAAAGATTCTCACCTCCATTACCCACACTATTCACCGAGGTGAGACCAAATGGCACTGTTCACAGAAAAGTGACTTATCGAACAAATATAACTTTTCAAGTCATAAATGCTAAAGTATTCCTAATTTAAATATAAGCAGATTATAAATCAATTTGTTGAATACTTTAGAATACAGTAAGCAAATCCTTATTTTTTCTACAATGGAATGCAGTGGAAAAAGTAAACTTTAGACGATTTTTCTGAAAAACTACCTTTTTTGCTGATAGTTCACTTTTCCACACACAGTGCGAAATGTAGTATCAAAATAGATTTCTAAAATTTTAATATAATGATCATCTGCTACTTTTATTTTCTTTTGCTGTGTTGTTAATGTTTAATCGCCTGAATTTGATTCAACTTTTTTTATTTATTATAATTATTTTTTTTAATTGTTTTACTGTAAGATGTACGAAAGAAACTATTATCAACTTTGAAACTATTGAAATTATTATTTTAACTATTTTATTTATTGTTAATTATTTTATCTATAGTTCTTGTACATGCTTAAAAAAATTCTCTGTCAATTGAAATATTTGAAGTTAGTTTTAGTGAAACATACACATTTATTGTGAGCATTGAATTCTTTTGACTCTCACTTTCATTACCAGTGAAGTTTTTAAATAATAATTTAATTTAAAATCAAAAGGAATTAAACATATTGTGACCAGACGTCCCTTTGGGCAATGGAGGGTCCTGCTTTTTGGTTTTGAAAATCTGGTCACATTAATTAAACAGAACGACATCTTTACTAATGTACTCTAGCTGTTATATGAGCTGTACTATATGAGCTTATACTAGTACTTATATGAGCTGTACTAGCTGTTATATGAACTGACTAATGTATGTACTTTAGCTTTTCATCATAAGGAAAAAATTCGAACCGTTGAATCATTTTTAAATTTCAAAATAAGTTAAATCTGAACTTTTTTTTTAAAGAGTGACCCATGACCATATGCTGGTAAAAGTAATACCAACATGTGGGCATATGGGTCACACAAAATAATACATTCTAATAAAAAATGAAAAAATACTTTTATGTGCTTTTCCTCTTATTATTTTTTTCTCTATTATGTTTTAGAATTTGAAGCATGGAAAGAAAGCCATGAAAAATCGACCAAGTCCGAATTTGTTGCTACACATGCCTATGACACAAAAGAAGGAAAAATGAAGTTGTTTCGTTGCAACAGATCCGGAAAATACCGTACCAATGTCTTGCCAGAAGAGCGTAAACGGAGCATTAAGTCTCAGGGAACAATGAAGATTGGTTTTGAATGCACTGGGAGCATGAAGGTGGAGATTTCGAAATCAACAGGCATCGTAATGCTTACTTTATTTCAGCACTATGGCCATGAACACCAGTTATCCCATTTAAGGATTCCTGCTACTGATAGAAAAATCATGGCTAGTGAACTGTCTGAAGGAGTAAAACCTTCCCGTGTCATGAGTAATTTGTATTCAGATCACTTTCAAGACCTTGAAAGGAAGCATATTTGTACCAAGCAAGACCTAAGAAATATAACTAGGCAATATGGGCTTGAGAAGGTGGAAAAGCATTCTGAGGATCATGTGAGTGTTGACATGTATGTCGCTGAAAACCTTCAAGATGTTTTGTTGTACAAGCGACAATTTGAAGATTCTTTTCATCTTCCAAATAACATTCCCTGCCCTTTGAACAAGGAAGATTTTGTTTTGTGCATGATGACAGCTTTTCAGAAGAAAATGCTTTCAACATTTGGCAACGACATCATTTGCTGTGATGCAACTCATGGCACGAATTCCTACTCTTTCAAGCTAGTTACTCTTTTGGTTGTGGACGAATTTAGAGAAGGTGTTCCTGTTGCATGGATGATATCCAACAGAGAGACAGCCACTGCACTAACTGTTTTTTTTAATGCAGTTAAAGAAGCAATGGGAGAAGAAATCATTTCTCCAAAAATCTTCATGAGTGACAAGGCTCCTCAATTCTTTAACAGTTTTCATGAAGTATTTGGGGGAGATATTAAGAAGCTTCTCTGCCATTGGCATGTTCTAAAGGATTTGAATTTAAAACGTGAGGTCAAAGGTTAAAGATCCAGTATCCCAAAGCAGCATCTATAAAGCCTTGTGCACACTGCTAGAGGAACCTCATATTGACGAATTCCAGAAGTTATTAAGTAACTTCATGGATGCTTTGAAAATGAGCCCGCTTACATCTGATTTTTTATTATACTTCGAGAGAGAATGGCTTGGAATTCAAGAAGAATGGGCTAAATGCTTCCGAGTTAGTGCTGGAATCAACACTAATATGTTTTTAGAAGCTTTTCATAAAAAGCTAAAGTATGGCGAAGGTTTTCTTGAAGGTAAACAAGGTAAACGTGTGGATAAGACTTTGTCCATTCTGTTTGACTTTGTGAAGGATATGATGCGAAGACGCATTGTTAAACTTGAAAAAGGACCAACTAGTAAGAAAGGTACACAGATAAATAAAAGTCATCGCGCATCATATGCTTTATCCTGCTCCTCTTTAACGATGACCTCTGATTCAACCTGGACCCTTAAATCAGAAAATTTTGATGCAACATATAAAATTAAAAGAAATGATCTCTGTTCTAGAAATTGCAAATTAAATTGTATTGAATGTAACATCTGCTTGCATTCCTACTCGTGTGATTGTCCAGATGGTTTGCTTGCCACAAATGTCTGCAAACATATCCACTTGATTGCACGTCAAACAAGTTCGCAGAACCGCCTGGAACAAACTAACGTTGTTTCCGATTCATATGTTGAAGAACAGAAAAACTTCTTAATTAACTTAGCTAGGCCAAACCAAGACAACACCGTTACTAACTTGCAAAAAAGCATGAAAGCCAAGGCAATGGAAATATTTAAAGAAATTGATAACTGTACCAACCAACAAAGTTTAACCTTAGCCAACAATAGCCTAAATAATGTCTTATCTCTATTGCAATTACACAAAACATCTCATAGCTCTTCTTTCCAACATAAAGAAAAAGTGGTTCCAAATAAGAATGCAGAAAAACAACTAAGATTCAAATCAACCACCAAGAAAAGGAAAAGCACAACTGGACGCTTGGCTAAACCATCAAGAAAAGAAAAACAAGATGCAAAAGTGGAAATTTCTGAAGGTATTCAAGAAATTTCTGATGACCACACCTATTGTCAAATTAAAGATATTCAACAATGAGAAAATTTAAATTTTTTTTTATATAAATACTATTTGCATAATTTAACCCCCATATCCATCCAATGGCTACCTCACTTTTTAAATCTATTTTTTAGTTTAGTTGGAATTATTGTTGCACTAGAGCTATGCAAGGGCTATTGTTGACAGGCGTTGTATTTTAGAAGTGACAAGCCGACACTTGAGTGGGCACCCAACACAACTGTTAAGGGCGACATCGCACGCAGCATCAGGACTTTGAAGGACATTTAACATGCACTTCCTCCACACGGGGTATAATTCGTCAGACATTGGATCCATAGATACAACACGAGTAGGAATTGCAACGACTCTCAAATCTGAAAAGGAACCTTCCATCACATAATGCCTTTATCCATATTTTAAACTACATCATCTTTCAGAGACTTTTTTTTCATTGTTCAGTATGGTCCTTATAATTGAGTCAAGGAATTGAATTTTTGTCACACTAGAGCTACACAAAGGCAATTAAGGAGGTGCATCATAATTTAGAACTATTGACAAGCCGACACCTGAGAAGACACCAAACCCAACTTTTTGGATAGACATCATTGGCAGCATTGAGACTTAGGAGCATATTTAACATGCACAACCTCTACACACCATGTTTTTTGTTGGACTATTGCTACATAGACCATTTATGGGTCAACAGTTATTTTGGCAATGCCCTGGCCCAAACCTTGGACCTTTTGCATGCAATGCAAGTACATTACTAACTGTGCTTTCCTGCCCATCTTCTGAATCACTAGAAACATCCAAGCCATCTTCTCTCTCTGAGACTTTCTTTTTCATTATTCAGTATAATCCTATTATAGGAAAACTGATTCAAGGACAGAATTTAGTTAACTTACCGTCACATAGAGCTACACAAGAACTATTGGAATTTCTAACCACAGTCTAGTTACGAGCCGTCACCTGAGTAGACACGAAACACATGTCATAGGAGTGACATCATACACAGCGTCGGGATTTTGAAGCATATTTAATGTGCACTCATTCAACACAGCATATTTTTCGTTCAAATTTTTAGCTGCAAGACCGTTTATCAACCTACTGTTTAAATCCATTTTGAGCTTGTACAAAATCATCCTTGCAACAACCTTTTCTTGCTTCTTCTACTTTTGACCACAACAGACTCCCTTTCCACAGCATGTTTTTGATCGAACATTTTGGCTGCACTGACCATTTATTTTGGGTTAAGTTTGAATTATTGTCGCACTAGAGCCACAAGAGGACTATCAGCGACGGGCGTCGTATTTCAGAACCACAGTCAAGTGACAGACCGAATGGTCTTCCCCTACCAAGAACAGAACCTGTGAGAATATCCTGCTCCACCTTCTCTCCCAAACGCACCACCAACTATGCCTAGACCTTCTGGTACAAAATCATCCTTTTCTTGCTTCTTCTACTTTTGACCACAACAGACTCCCTTTCCACAGCATGTTTTTGATCGAACATTTTGGCTGCACTGACCATTTATTTTGGGTTTAGTTTGAATTATTGTCGCACTAGAGCCACACGAGGACTATCAGCGACGGGCGTCGTATTTCAGAACCACAGTCAAGTGACAGACCGAATGGTCTTCCCCTACCAAGAACAGAACCTGTGAGAATATCCTGCTCCACCTTCTCTCCCAAACGCACCACCAACTATGCCTAGACCTTCTGGTACAAAATCATCCTTTTCTTGCTTCTTCTACTTTTGACCACAACAGACTCCCTTTCCACAGCATGTTTTTGATCGAACATTTTGGCTGCACTGACCATTTATTTTGGGTTTAGTTTGAATTATTGTCGCACTAGAGCCACACGAGGACTATCAGCGACGGGCGTCGTATTTCAGAACCACAGTCAAGTGACAGACCGAATGGTCTTCCCCTACCAAGAACAGAACCTGTGAGAATATCCTGCTCCACCTTCTCTCCCAAACGCACCACCAACTATGCCTAGACCTTCTGGTACAAAATCATCCTTTTCTTGCTTCTACTTTTGACCACAACAGACTCCCTTTCCACAGCATGTTTTTGATCGAACATTTTGGCTGCACTGACCATTTATTTTGGGTTTAGTTTGAATTATTGTCGCACTAGAGCCACACGAGGACTATCAGCGACGGGCGTCGTATTTCAGAACCACAGTCAAGTGACAGACCGAATGGTCTTCCCCTACCAAGAACAGAACCTGTGAGAATATCCTGCTCCACCTTCTCTCCCAAACGCACCACCAACTATGCCTAGACCTTCTGGTACAAAATCATCCTTTTCTTGCTTCTACTTTTGACCACAACAGACTCCCTTTCCACAGCATGTTTTTGATCGAACATTTTGGCTGCACTGACCATTTATTTTGGGTTTAGTTTGAATTATTGTCGCACTAGAGCCACGCGAGGACTATCGGTGACGGGCGTCGCATTTCAGAACCACAGTCAAGTGACGGACCGAATGGTCTTCCCCTACCAAGAACAGAACCTGTTCGAACATATTCCCCCCACTCCACCTTCTCTCCCAAACGCACCACCTGTTATGCCTAGACCTTTTGTTTAAGTCAATTTTGCTTAAACTTTTGTTAATGATTATGCTAGCAGAAATCAGGGAAGGGTTGGCACCAGGGTTAAAAAAAAAACCCCTGATTAATGATGCTGCATAAGAAACCCCTGGTGTCAGGCTATGTATGCCGTCAAAAACCCACTTTCTAACATAAGTTGTAATTTTGCCGTTTTATTTATTTTCTGGTATTAATCAGGGTTCGTTGATTTAAATAAATGGATTTTAAAAAAAATCCTGATTTAAATCAATGATTTTTTTTTTAAAATTAATTTAAACCAATTTTTAAAATTAATATTTTAATAATGACATTATGAATTTTAAAAAAAAGCATATGAATTTACATATATGCATTGCATTCAATTTTTAACATGACAATGCCAGAATGCCACTGATAAATTCCAAACATTTTAACAACATTTAGACTAATCACATAATAAAATAATAGACTAATCATTCAAACACAAGGGTATCAATTTTTCAAGTATTGTTAGTAGTTTTTTGTTAATCAAGAATTTACTATTAAGTTAATTAATAAAGTACTGTTTTAGTAATATTTTGTAAGTGACATATTTTGTGCATCTGATTTGGAAGATTTTTTTTCCTTCAATAAACCTGCAATTGGAAATTTCGAATATTTAGTATTGGTATACATTTTTAATTTTTAAATTATGGTCATTGAGCTAGCTCATTGATTATGGTATTATACATATAATTAGGCTTACATGTTAAGTAATTTTAAACATTTGATTAAAATCTGATTTAAATAAAAAAAACTGATTAATTTGATTTTTTTTTTAAATCAAAAAAATCACGAACCCTGGTATCAATGACATGTCGATTAATGTTTGATCTTTGATTCGATTCCTGGAGTATGTATAAAAATCTAAAAAGTTTCATTTATTTTTAAATTGTTATAAAAAATTAAAATATGCCTGTAAATTCGTAGTCAATTCTTGAAAATAATAAAACAAAATTTTAAGTGTCCGTGAAGTGATTCCAATTCTGTGCACAATTTGTTTCATTTATACTTTTACATCAGGATTATTATTTTGCTAAATGAAACTACAATTTATAGTTATTCGTCAATTACATAGATGGCGCCATGAGGAATCCCTCAAAAATTGAGCTGTGACGTCACTGCGGGAAAATGTGGTATTTAAGGGAACGTGTCCCTGAGGGAAATTTTCTCGAGGGACCTCACTGAACTGAACTGAAACTCTGGAAGAAGTATCGAAACACTCGTCAAACAGGTCGGTGAAGCCCGACAACCCTGTAAGAGCAACCCAACTTTTGCCGCCAATCCTATACTTTACCTGTTAAAATAGGCATTTTAACCAACTTTTTTAATAATTCTTCAAACAGAAAATTGATTGGTTATTGCTTTGGAAGGTTCTTTACATAATGAAGTTTCGGAGACATGTACTTTTAAAAAAATAGAATTGCAGGTATAATCTTTAAAACTTAAATTCCTTGGAGTACTATTCTTGGCGAGCGATTGGCGACATCCAATGCAAACTGTCAAGTCAAGTGTCCATTGTGATCGGCGAAATCATGCCAAATGTGGCACATATTCTCCCTAAAGCCGTCGCCAAGTGACCCAAAAATATGCTTCACCAGCTTTTCATGGGATCCTCCTTCCAGAGTTTCAGTTCAGTTCAGTGACCTGTACCCATGGGAAACAGCGCAATGACCGCCCACAAGACTTTTGGACCCAACAGATTTTACGAGCCCGTACTCCACATATACTCGACAAACACAAACATTCGTGTCTTAATGGGATTCGAGCCCGGACCCAGCAGCTCCAGAGGCCAATGCCTTAACCACTACGCCGCCGGATTAGCTCCGCTGTCTGTTTTCTGTGTTTTGACATGGCACGTGGTTCGTAGTCACATGACTTAAAGTTATGTAGGATCAAAGTTGAAGTTAGTATTTGGTGGGTGGTACATATAATTTCGTGGTTTGTGTGTGTGTTAAAGCTATATTCAAGAAACAAAAAATTGGCAGTTAGAGACTTTCTACTCAATATTTACTTTTGTTTTGCGCAATCGCAATGTGTAATCAGTTGGTTTGAATTACTGATCTCTTGATAATCTTTGCGAATCGTTTTTTTTTTATTGAAAAATGTATTTAAGGGGAGTGACTTGCAGCTTAAAAACTAACAACCAAGTAAGACGTTTAAAAAATCTCAATAGTTATTACAAAACTTATTTACTCTGACGGGCAATTTTGTTTGAAGCGTTTTTCTCTAAGTTTTCTGCTTTTATCAAAAAAGCAAGCATAGAAAAACAAAAATACACAAAAGATTGAAACCGACATATTTTATACGTATTGAACTAATTCTCGTTTTTAGGTTTCTTCTAATCAAAAATCATAACAATGTTGCTGATGATGGTTATTGCAGTTGTCGTCATTTACTTGACTTTCAAAGTTTTTTATGGATTCTTCAGAGAAGAAAAAACAGCGGGTGATGGAAAAGTAATTGATTGGTTTGGAAAAGGTAATTAAATTGAAATATATTTATATTTGTTAAAAATTGGTGAATTGTTATAGTTCTAAAGTTTAGCTTAAGGTAATGGTGCAGATGATTGCCTTTGCAAGTTTGAATATATTTCCAAACTGGCCATGTCTGGCAACTTTGTAAAAAATAAGATTAGTTCATGTTTTTTTTATAATTGCGTGAAAAAAAAAACGGCTTTTACAATATAATTTCAATATCAGACGTGTGCAAAATTAAAAGCTTTTTAAACAGTGAAAAAAAATACCTTTTTTCACCCAAAAGCAGTAAAAAAAGTAATTTTTTTCACTCTTTTAACAAGATCCCAACATTTCAAGTTGAATTTCTATTTCATAATACTCATAAAATCCAGAGATTTATAGATCTGCTTCTATTTAAAGATTTTTATGGGCGTGAAATATTTTTGAACCAATGATATTTTTTTCACACAATTAAAGGCACACAACAGGCTTGTGAAAAGTTAACTTTTTAAAACATGTGTCATTATTTCACTCGCTTGTGAAATAAAATCTGATTGTTTTTTTTTTCACTCTTGTTGCATAAATAACTATTATATCGTTCAGTTAATTCGAAATATTTTTTCTTATTATTTGAATACACCTTATATTCTCAAATTTGAGCTTTTCGATTTTTTCTTTGAGCTATTTCTTTTCACATTATGATTTATGAGTAGCCTTCTTCCTGCACCCATCATATCTCTTCGATTCATGCAAAATGTCGTGGTGAGAATGTCAATTTATTTTGATTTTTAACGCAATTAAAAATTTACATGCAAGTCCTTGACTTGCTTATTATTGCATGTGAAGTCGTGTTGCCAAACAAACAAAAACATGTTTACAATTATTTTAGCTATTGCAAAAATATTCATATTGTAAACCAAAAACATGTTTACAATTATTTTTGCTATTGCAAAATAATTCATATTGTAAAGACATTTTTAAAATAAATTATGGGTTGAACTAAAGAATCGTGGACGGCAATTTAACGCCAAATCAGGTAACCCCATTTTAATGCTCCACTTTTTTTAAAAAATCTGGTCTGCAAATTAACGAATCTTTCTGTTGGGGGTTTTTAAGTAGGTCATTTTGAAATTAGGTGGTATTTTTGGTCGTTTCGAGATGGCAATCATCTCGGCACTTATTATCATTTAGAATTGGTGACAGTTTCAAAGAGCCGCCAAATCCGGCCATGATTCTTTAGTTTAACTAAATTATGTAGATTAAGTATATAAAATAGTAACAAAATGAAATTAGCTCTAAAACTTCATTTACTCATTAACAACGGTTAGGAAGAAAATTTGCTACAGGAAAAAAAGCTTTCTGTTTAAGTTTATCTAATTAGGACAAAATGACAGACAAATTGCGACTATTGTCCCGAACAATTTATTTAGGGTAAATTGAGTTCCATGAAAATCAATTTTTAAAAAAATAATAAAGGTAACATTTTTACACTTAAATGAAGGTATTGGTGTTCTTTAAGTCATCGTGAATGAGTTAAATTTAACAGTTTTTAACTATTAAAAATTGTGTGTATTGTTGGCAGAGTACAAGATTTTTCTTTAAGAGGAACTGTCAGGCCCATAGAGCTAATGCATTAGTTTTGAAATCACAAGTTTTGCAAAAGAATTGCTTTGCCATGTTATCCCAGTTTCACCAGGTATGGTTAACATCATACATAACATCAATTAAAAACAAAATTGAAAAGAAAATAACATGGGTTATTTAATTATTAATTGATAAAGTTTTAAAAATAGTGTCGCCATCTGCTGCATATTTTTGGCATTTTGAAACTTCAAAAATACATAATTAAATAACTTGATAATATGTGTGTTCAAATTTGTTTCATTTCGATGTTATAGTGATTCCCGTATCTGGGTAAAAAGAGCTAACATCCCAAAGCAATATACGCCTGCGGAAGTTGTGATTCCAAAACTGTTGCATTAGTGCTATGGGACTGCTAGTCCCTCTTAATGGTCAAAACGTTACATGCATTTCAGGCCAATGAACATATACAGCATGACAACAGACGCAAATTTACTAAAATGAAATTGTAAAATCTTTTTTTAGGAAACAGAGAGGATGGCAACGAGGACAGCTCTATTCGACCTTTCAAGGTGGACATTCCAGAAGAGGTTCTTGTTGATCTCAGGCAAAGATTGGAACGAACACGATTTGAGCCTCCACTGGAAGACATCAAGTTTAATTATGGGTGAGTTTGGTGAAGATGCATAATTTGAGGTTTTGTTAAGTTTAAAGTGGATAGTTATTAAGTGTTTTTTTTCCATGTCACAGTTGCAGCAACATCTTCCATTAGCTTTCTGCAGGGCCGGATTTCTAAACAGGCAAAGTAGGCTGTAGCCTAGACCAAATTTTAAAAGACTACCAAATTTTAAAAGCAATTAAAGCAGTAATCGGCATAAAAAAATTATATACTAAGATAAGAATATTTTTAAGAAAGAAAACAAATAATTTACATAAATGCGTAAACCGTAAACATATAAAGTACTAATATTTCGTAGAAAACATGGTCTCTGCAAGGGCAATTGCACCCCCTCCTCCCGGATTTCGAGGTAGGAAGAAAAGAGCAGAACAGTTTAAAAAATTCGCATATTTCGCTTTCAATTTAGTGTGTGAAAGTACATTGATGATTTTAATATGTGTATCTATTTTAAACAGCACATACAACTATATTTTGCAGCTAATCAGCTACCTTTCCCTGAAGGGGGAGAATATTGTGACAGTGGTGGCAAATCAATTGTAGCCTACAGGCGGCAAATATTTAAATCCGGTCCTGGCTTTCTGGCAGCCCAATACAATTTTGCCTTTGAAAAGTTGTCAGGTGTAAAATCCATAAGACCAGTCAATGCAGGGCATCTTGTCAATTATGTAAAATGTTCATGAAATCGCCTGAGGAGCATAAAGAACATTCACTACTTGTCAAAACACCAACACGGTGAAGTTGTTCATTCAGGAACTCATGCCATGTTGTCATTCTAACGTTTGCAACGAAAACTGCCCTTGGCAGGTCCATTGGGATGGGATGAAGGATGAGATTTTGTTAAGTTTAAAGCGGAAATTTATTCATTTTTTTAAATAAAATTTCATAAACCCATTTTTTTTAAAGAAAAATCAGAGGGCAGTAGTCCAGCAGTAGATGAAGTAATAGGGGAATGGTTTGTTGTGTCCTGTGCAATTTTTAAAAAGCAGATTATAATATCTATTTACTACCACCTTTATTATTAGATTATTATTATTTTTTTTAGTAGCGTTTTGGATAGCTTAGGGTGTTCCTGGCCATCCTCTTAAAACGGTTGCAAAATTAATTTATTGTGTAAGTCTACTTAGGAGCCTATGCCTTGACTTTAAGGGGAAATGAGACATACAAGACAATCATCAAGTACTCCTCACTGAGTTAATTCAGAATGGAAAGGGGCTGCGGAGCCCAGTCGGTTAGGCACTCGCCTAGCATGCGGAAGGTCCCAGGTAGCCAAAATAAATGCCAATCTATAAACGGCCTGTCTAGCCAAAAATGTCTGACGAATAATACCCTGTGTAAGGGAGTGCACTTTAAATATCCTACAAAGTCCTAACGCTGTGTACAATGTCGCCCTTAACGGTTGCATTGAGTGCCTATTCAGGTGTCGGTTCGTCACTTGACTGTGGTTCTAAAATATGACGTCCGTCGCCAATAGCCCTCGAGTAGCTCTAGTGCGGCGATTATTCAAAACCTTACCTAACCAGAATGGAAAAATACCTTTGGAAACTTAATCAATCCAAAAGTATTGAATAGTTATTTTTTTATATGATAAATGTAGCTGGCTTACATGTCTCTTGAATTCTTTTTTTTATAATTTTGTTTGTATATTTTTTTGTAAAATTATAAACTAAAAATAAAAAAAAATTATTCAAACCAATTTTAAAAAATAGAATTTTAGAGACATGGAAGCCAGCTACATTTATCATACAAGAAAAACTATTTTTTAAAAGCTTCAATACAGTTGGAGAAAATAGCTTCAAAAATTATTTTCCCTCATTGGATTAACACTAGGAGAAAACTGTTAGAAAAGCTGACTTCCGGTCTTATTCCTCCATAAGACTGCATCCTCTTTCTGTAGATTCCTTTTGGCGAGCATACAATTTTTATTTGACAGTGTGTCCATGCTCATGTTTAACAGGTGTAATACGGTTTGCCCTCAGGAGAGTTGGCATATCATTTTCTCCTTGTCAGGAATTATAAATGTCATGAAATATGACTCTTCATTGCTTATCCGCCTCCTAAGCCCTAGTTTGCAGGTTTGAGCCCTGGCTGAGTGGTCAAATTTTCTGGATGGGAAAGTCATTGGCACACATGTCATATGATTATGTAAGATGTAAAATATCCCTTGAGCATCCATTTGGCTAGGGTTCTCTCTCAGCATAATTAAATCTCGGCATACTCTGACATCCGCAAAGAACTCGAATTCATTGTAATCTGAGGATTGAAATTGGTAGAGAGAGTAGCCTAGATGGTGCCACAAAAATGGCACTCAGTTCTGGGAAATATGCTGAGCCTGCAGAGGCTTAGCCGCCAATAAAATAAGCCCAGTCAGGGAAAAAAAAAGTGACTCTCTGTAATATAGCTGTGCTCTTCATGTGCTTCAATTGTCTCCTCCTCTTCGCAACAACCCATTACTGTGCCGTGGCCTGCCGTGCCCATTTCAGCTTTCGTGACCTAAGGCTCTGGGGGTGCTGCTAGGCATATTTCCTGGAAAGGTAATCAGCCCCAGTGTTTAGTTCCCAAGCATGTTTGGTACCTATTTAACAACCCACTCAAGGGATGAAAGGATGGGTCAACCTCGCCCAATCCGGGATTCCATCCCGGACCTGTGGTATGGCAATGCGACGCACTACCACTAAGCCTCACTTCAATTGTCTGTAAGACTTTAATTGTCTGTATGTTAATAAATGGGAAATATTATATCATGATCTATAAATTTACTTTCTTTTAGTTTCAACTCTGACTACCTTCAGCAAGTGGTGAAGTACTGGAAGGATGAGTACAACTGGCGGAAGCAGGAAGTTTACCTCAACCAGTTCCCACACTTCAAGACCAGGATCCACGGTCTGGATGTACACTTTGTGAGAGTGCAGCCCACCCTGCCACCTGGGAGTGACGTGAGTTCAATGCTCGAATTTCAAATTTGCTGAGGGACGTACACTGTATTTAAGGGTGATACCGTACACAGCATTGGGGCTTTGGAGTGTATTTAACTTGCACTCCCCCTACACAGGGTATTATTCGTTGGACAGTTTTGGCTGCACAGGCCATTTATAGGTCGGCAGTTATTTTGGCGATGCCAGGAACCGAACCTCGGACTTTCCGCGTGCAAGGCAAATGCCTAACTGACTAGGCTCCCCAGCCCTTTGTAAAATAGTAGAAAAATCTGACACATCAACTCACTGGCATTATCATAACGGGTGATCATACGAAGAAGAAAAATTCCGTAAAGGGGTCCCCAAATTTTTTTTGCCTACAGTCTATGTTTTTCTAAATCAGTCACTGCCTCCCAGAGTACACTCCTTGCCAACATAAGTTAATTAAATAGAAATAAGCTATGTCGAGAGAGAAGATACTTCCGTGCATGTAAAGAGTTCCATAAATTATTTGTGAATCCATCCAGAAAACATGTTTAAAACATTAATTTCATTTAAGTTCTAACAGATTTGAGTATTATTTGAGAAAATTTGGCAATTTTACCAGAATGGAAAGTGTATTTTGGTTAAATTGTATTCCGATCATTTTGTAAGTAAATATTACCTTACAAAACTTTCCAACCAAGTTAGGTTGGCACGGAGAACTTAATAAAAATATTTTCTTTCAGATGCAAGTTGTTCCAATTCTGATGGTTCATGGGTGGCCCGGATCTTTTCTAGAATTCTACAAGATTCTGCCACTGCTCACCACCCCTTCCTCCGAACGAGACTTTGTTTTTGAAGTTGTCTGTCCCTCCATACCAGGATATGGGTTCTCGGAGTCGCCTTGTCGCAAAGGTAAGAGGGGTTTTACTTCTTGCTTGTGTATATTAGAGTAAGTTAAGGGGGTGTAGGACACAAAATCTTCAAAAAAATCAAAAAAATTATTATTATCTTAAAAAATAACACAAATATTTTGGAATAATTTAAAACAAAAATTTTAATCAAATCTGCAGTAGAACATGAGATGAGATATGTAGCTCTTTCTGTCATGACATCTGTGTTGGCCAACCACGTTTATAATTTTTGCTTCCTCGTAATATTTGATAGGAATAGCATTATTGAATCCTTAGTTGTTCAGGCGGTTTGGAGTTCTTCAGTAAGGAAAGGGATAAACTTCAAAGCTGTTTTTCTCCTTGATCGTGTTTTTGATGATTTTTTGACTTTAAATTGATATAACTCAAATTCTACTGCCCATAGAGTGTTAAAATTTTCCACTCATATTTTTCAAGCATATATCTTTAATTTGTCTTTAGGGATTAGTTTTAAATAATTTATTTTTTTATTTATTAATTTTTATACAAAAAGTGAACCTGTGAAATTATTAAAACAAAATTCAATAATATTTTTAAAAAACTATGGCAAGTAACAAAAATCGGTAAAAACAATTTGTTAAATACATTTTCCTGTTAATAAAAATGCCAAATTTTTGTTTGTCAATATATAATTTTTAGACTTATAACAAAAATAAGAAACATCACTTCTTGACACATCACTTTTTGACAAACCACTTTTTGACAAACCTTTGACTATCTAAAAGTGTAAGTATATTTAGTATACATTTACGGAAAAAAAATTATATTGATATCTGCAATATTAAAAAAAAAAAAGTTAAGTGTCCCATACCCCCTGAAGGAGGAATGGGCCTGCTGGAACGCCGCTCTTCAAAACAAAGTGCCTCAGTGTCAATCTAATGGGAAAAAACTATTTTCCCTGCCCCATTTCTCCAGCTGTATTGAATATTTTTACGAAGGTTTTTTTTTTTTCAAATAATAAATGTAGATAACTTACAGGTCATTATAATTACACTCGTTAAAATTGCTTCGAATAATTTTTGTAAAATTATTTATTGATAACTAAAAAAATATTCGAACAAATTTGAAAAAGTGGGATTGTCAAAACCTGGCAGTCAGCTGCATTTATCACATTAACACGTTGGATGCCACTGACTCCTTAAGGAGTCGCGTGGTTCCGATTCACCGATAACAGCACATTCTGATGAAATTCACAGTACCATTTCGCCAACCGTTCCTCTGAGTTCAAGCTCGTTTGTAACTTTTGAAACCGATCCTTCTGTGCTTGGAATGATACTTGGTAAGTGTAGGGCGACCAGACAGCAGACATAGCTAGTTTGTTATTCAACAATCTAGCTATAAAAAAATTGCAAATCGTCTGTTTTATTTTTTTGGTATTTTTTTCAAACAAAAACTACCCAAAAAATATGAATTAGGAAAATTTAATGATGATTTCTTAGTCGAAAAGTTAATCACTGAAGCAAATCTGGTAATTGACTTTCAATTCAATTATTAGTGACATATGATTAGTTATCCGGTTGGAAAAGGCCAGGAACATTTCCTTGTATTTTTACGACTAGGTAGCTATCGTGTAGCTTTAGTTAGTGAGGTTAATTCAACCTAACCTTGCTATTCTACAATCTCGAACTTAGATTTGTACTTGTTCAAAAATGAACAGTTAGTTTATTTCCATTGTAACGAACAGGTTTAAAAAACAGGATGTTTTTCTACTTCATCAGCCTCTATCGATGAAGACTCTATCGATGATTTAGTGGCAGTGAATGTGTTAAAAAATCTGTTTGTAAAAATATTCAATACAGTCGGAGAAATATGGCGGAGAAAAGATTTTTTCTCCATTTTATCAACAGTGATGCACATGCTGTTTGTTTTGGAGACCCGTGTTCCAGTGCTCTCATTCTTCTTTAGTATCGACTTTTGCTAGTCAAACAGTGAGTATTTGAATGCTTCCTTTCACCGCCTGAGGGGATTAAGTGCCAATTCAGTTTTTCCAAAGCTGAAAAAGACTCTGAGAGGAAGAATCTGCTAAGTGACATTTTTCAAAAATAGAGATTTGTGTGCCAATGAACATGTTATTCCCTCCTTTAAAGATAACAAGTTCCTCCTTTTCATAAGTTAAGTATATTTTTTTCCTTTTTTAAATGTGGTTTTTTTTAACGTGCAAACAAAAAACTTTCAATTCAGCTCATTTTCTTGTCTTCACCTTTTTGCCACTTGGCATATTCTTCCACTAAGCTCTTCAATTTAAGCGCCTTCTTTGTAATATAAATGCAGATAGATCCACCCCAAAACCATTGCCAGAATAAGAACCAATCACCACAGAGTCATGAAAATGGATAAAGAGGGCAGGAAGGTGTACAGAAACTGTGATAACTGCCCAGATAGGCAGCTTACACCAAACCACATTTTTGAATGCCTGGCAATAAGTGCTAATTTGAGAAACATTGGAGTTATGATATCATTAATAGATCTTTATGACATTAGTATCCAAAAAATTGCTGATGCAGTTATGAAAACACATGGTTTCATTTAACTTAACAATCACATTTCGGCAAATTCAGTACTTCAATTACTTCAAAAGGGTGAAAAGAAACTTTCATCAAAACTATGTTCTGTGACTTATCATCACTCACTATCAACATGAACAATTTTTTTTCAGGTCTGGATGCAAATGTAGCTGCTCGCATGTTTCGCATTCTGATGAAAGATCGTCTGGGCCACAAGAAATTCTATGTCCAAGGAGGTGACTGGGGCTCATTCATAACTGCAATTATGGCCAGAAAATATCCCGAATGGTAAGTATACCACCTTTAGATTGTACCGGAAAAGCTTTAGAACGGCTACAACAATGTTGACATTACAACTTGGTCAAATATTGTCTTTTTTTCCACACAAAAAACATCCCAGGTCTACAATTTTGTCCAATGTTGCATGAGTATCGGCCAAACTTGGAGAATATTGGATGAAATCAATCATTTTATACCGATTTTAACCATATTTCCCAGTTCTTTGAGGTTTCATACAGGAAATTACAAAAAGTGCAATACTTAATTTTACTGCAATCTTATAGTATTTTGTAAGTGTAAAAGACAATATTATATTTTGCAATATTATTCAATCAAGAATTTTGAATTGTAAATTTTTTTCAAATAATATTCAAACCAATATTTCACTCCGATATTGCCCAGCATCAGTAAACCATTATGCATTGGGTGATGGGTATGAGCGGAAATTGGCCAATACTGCTGTTCTACCTGGGATGCTCCGAGGATACAAATTGCTCATTGCCTCTTTTGAAACTTATATAGTATATGACAGAAGTGTTTTTTTTTCTGCTTCTCTGGTGAACTGATGCAGGGATTGGACAAAATAATGTACACAGTGCTTATATCTTCTAATTTTTTCACATTTCTTAAAACTTGTACCAAAACTACCAAAATAAGAGTGCTTTTGATGACATGTAACATGTGTTATGGCACAAGTTTTGCACATTAATAATGTCGCTAATTAAGATGGCACACAGTGTAGAGACAAAGGATTAAAACACTGGTATCATCATTAAAACACTGGTATCATCCTGGTATCGAAAATGTAGAAAAATATTCAACCTTTTCAAGGGGGAATATTAACCAAAGCAAAGTTTCTGGAACAAACTTAGAAGATATAAGCATTAAGAAAATAACAAAAATCTTGTGGTTTATACTGTGCATAAAAATTTTATTTCTCAAAACTGTCTAACCATTTGTTTCTGGTCTTCTAAATCCTAAAATATTTTCAATAGTTCCTGATACAAAATAACTGATTAAACATGACTTACCTGGATAAGCTTTTTTTAAAAGCCTCACTGGTCACTTTCACCCACGGGTCATAGTTACTTTAAAAAAACTAAACTTCTTAGCGCAACAGCCTGTTAGTGGGCCAAGACATGCCATGCCCATTTGAGCTTACTTGACCAAGAGCTCTGGGATGCTTGGCATATGTTGCGATGTTGGGTGGTCAGCCACACGCTGTACCCCCAGTGTTTAGTTCCCAATCATCTTGGTCTCATTTTATCTACCAACTTAAGAGATGAAAGGATCAGTCACCTTCGCCCAATCAGGGACTCGATCCCCTGACCTGTTGCAAGGCAATGCGAACCCCTACCACTTAGCCACTGGGCCTCCATAATTACTCTAACTAATCCAATGTCATTCATGTTGTTGCAGTATCTCGGGTGTTCATCTCAACATGTTCGGATCCAATCCTAAAGGTCTAGATGCCGTGAAGGCCTTGATCCTGGCGTACCTCCCCTTCTTGATTCCGAAAGAGCAGTTCGACATGTTCTACCCAATCAAAGAAAGAGCCGCTTTCATGATGCAGGAGACTGGGTATTTCCACTTGCAGACCACAAAACCGGACACAGTGGGTGAGATTTTTTAGAACTACAAAACTGTAATGTAGTGTAATCGTTTCCAGCTGCCTATTTCTAGCCTCCATTAGGAGCTTTAACACAGCCAACAACGGCTCGTAATTTAGAACCCTTGTCAAGTGACGAGGTTGACACCTGAGCAGGCACCCAACGGAACAACGAGCAGCTTGTACGCTGACGCCCTCGGGACTTTGGACTCCACAGATTTAACGAGCACGTCTGTCCCAGTGTACTCATCCATCACGGGTCTATCCATCACGAGTTGGATTTTCTACTCTTTCCCAGTACAGATATCTGATTTATAGGCTGACTGGCAGTAGGTGGGATTCTAAACACCATACTCCTGAGAAGGCTGAATCCTGAGGCGGATGCCTTAACCACTAGGCCACAGACGGGCCAGGAAACTATACTACAACCGGATCTACAGGGTGGGGCAAATAAAAGTGGCCGCAACATAGAGAAAAGAATACGACAGACAAGTTGCCAAGTCTAAAACCAATACAAAAACAGGTTTGCTAACTGAATCTATAAATCGCTTCAATATTAAGCCCAAACAAACGCTTGGCAACTTATTTGTCTGCAATTACGCTATGGTTTGAGAAGCTAGTTGAAATGAAATATAAACAAGGTTTGTAGAGCTGATAAAAACACTGGGGTGATTACTTTGGTCATTATTTTTCCTAGAGAATCGCACCTTTTTGTTTTTGTTGATACAAAACATTCTAAATTGATTTCAAGACACAAAATTTGCATTATGGGACGTCTTCATACAATACGACTAAGATCTGAACTCACCACTAGTCTATGAGTAGCTCTAATGCGGAGCTAGTCCGATCCAACCCAATGCCAAAACAGTTTTTAGGCAGCTTCAAGTGTTTTTCTCGCCAAGCATTTCAACGTATTCCTATCTCTAGACCAGGGCCATTTTTATTTGCCTCGCCCTGTTTAAGTCAAGAAAATAAGTGAAACTATGTTTAAACAAAATAAATGAGTGATATCGTTGGTCAAATGGCAAAACCATGAGCATGCAAAATACAGGGATGGAAAACTGGATACTGTTAAGCCTACCGTTTTCAGAAATCGTCTATCCCTAGAATTTGCACATTTGTGGTTTCGGCATTTGACTGATGAAAAAAATTATGTACATGAAACAAAAAAGAAAATAAATAACGTTCTAATAGTAACTAGAGCTCTCTCAAATGCATACTTGGGGAATATTATGTTGAATGTTTATTTGTATCGATGACTTTTAACATTTGAAGAGGGACTTTTTGAGCCTAGCACTGTGACCAGAGGTCGATTGTACTGACTCCCGAAAATAAAAATAAATATTTGTCTCCTTATAAAAAGAGACCTGTCTCAGAAGCAAAATCTTGCAACGACCGAACTGGAATATCTTGAAGCTTCCAGGTTTCAAGTAGATAGTTACCTTTCTAACATTCAGAAGAGTGGTGCAACATTATGAAAAGGTTTTACCCAATTTTTTAAACCTCTTGCGACCTGGTGTCCCCATCAGGAGACATTTTTTAAAACATCCCCACAAACAAAAGAAAAGAAAGAATAGAACTGAAGTTGAACGAGGGTCAATACGATATAAGAGTTCTTAAGAAAACCTTTAAGCTAGTTCTTTCTTTAAACTTTTCAAAAAGTTGTTTTAGTTGTTAATTTTAAAGGCATTTTGCATTAAAAGCAATATTAAAACAAACTGTTAACTACAAGTAAGTGATACTGCATTTTTTTGCATTTATAGCACAAAAAAATATGTGTATTTTTAGAACTTAAGGCGTGTCTCTCATTAACTATTTAACATACTTTTTTTAAAAAAAAAGTTACTTTGCAAAGCATACAATTTAGTATATCGTCACTTAAGTTCCCACATGTGCTATCTAACTTTGCAAAACAGTAGAAATTTACTGAAAGGTAACACTTGGCGAACTTTCCAAAATCGTGAGAAAAGTCGGCCGATAACCCAACCGAAATGATAGGACGGGTTTGAATTATAGTCGCATTAGAGCTACACGAGGGAGAACAGTAAAAACGTGTTTGTTCATTTAACACCGTCTGTTCGGACTTTCTTGTTACATAATATTGTCGCGTTGAAATTATAATAATCACAAGATACAGAGTAGGCTACAGCTTGAGCTTTAATGAACCAGGAATACAAGTTTACATGGTTTATATACAAGTGTGACATTCTTCTGGAATGTTCTAGAAACAATAGATAAATTAGCATAATGATAAGGAACGTAACTACTGACAAATCGAGAACTTCCGACATTAAATGAAATAATAAAGTTCTACACCTTGGCCGGGCCCGAACCCACGACCCCAAGATTAAGAGTCTCGTGCTCTACCGACTGAGCTATCGACGTCCGCAGTTGGCTTGTGGCAATATTGGTCTACATAATGTAATGGTGAGATATGTAACAAGAAAGTACGAAAAGCCGGTTTTAAATAAACACGTTTTTTGGCTCTCCCTCGTATAGCTGTAATGCGGCGATAATTCAAACCTATCCTATCATTTCGGTTGAGTTTTCGGCCGAATTTTGGCGCGATTTTGGAAAGTTCGCCAAGGGACGTACCTTTCAGTAAATTTCTACTGTTTTGCAAAGTTAGATAGCACATGTGGGAACTTAAGAGACAATATATTTGTAAGAGAAGTATCTTTAGATGAAGAATATACATATAGGAATTTGCTGAGATCTTAAGATCTCTTTTCCATTTAATTAAAACAAACATTAAAAAATTAAAGTTTGTTTTAATTAAATGGAAATATGATCAAAAACACGGTAAAATAAAATTCACTCCCAAATCATTTTATAAAATAAACTAGCTGTATGGTCCCGCCTTACTGGGAACCCGTTAACTTCGCATTGCTTCCTTTTAGAGGCATGCTTACTTGTGAAAATACACTCAAAATCAAAACAAAATTAAATTCGTGTTGGTGTATGCTCACTTAAAAAAAGCAAACACTAATAGAGGATGAAGCAGCCTTAGGGCGAGCGCATATCTCAACCAAACTCAATCAATCAAACTAATAGAGGATGGCGTCAAGCCCCCGTTTCGGCCCGGTCCATGTATTTTCAAGCTCTGTAAGGGCCTTTTCACACGGAGCACCTTGATCACGGAACTTCCATAGGAATAACATGGAGAACCGCTGTAGAGGATTGTTCATTGAATTTTTTCGTGGAGACACGAAAATCGGTAAACCGGTTTTGCGGAGAGATATAGATAGCCAATCAGCATCAAGTATAGCTCTGACGTCTTGTTAGCCAAATCGAGTTTGCCAAATGGAGAAAAATCTACTTAATGCTCGCCAATGTTGATTTTTGTAGTTAGTACTCCTTGTTACGTCGGCTTGTGGGGAGCCTTGTGGTTAAGATCTCGATCTTGTTATCGTAAGGTCTCGCGATCGAGTCTCGGTACCACTGAAGACGAATATGCGGAGTCCGTGCTCGTTAAATCTGTTGGGACCGAAAGTTTTTCCACGGGTACACTCTTAAAAATAACACTTTCAATTTTGACGATTCATGAATCCTCAAGCCTCATTTCGTTAATTTTGAGTATTGTTTCGTCAAACTATCACGTGACTTTTGAGTAAATGCGAATCCTCACTTTTACGATCCTGATTTGACGATTCTGTATCTTGATTTTGAGGAAACTGAATCTCATTGTTGTACTTGCACCGTTGCATTCTGGGATTGGAACTTAGCGGTTCAAACAATGGCGGCTTCTTGAAGTTTGGTTAGGCCTAACATAAAAATTCGTAACATATACAAGCAGCTTGAACATTGAATTTTACAGTAAAGAACAATAAGTTGCATGTTTCTAAACATAAAACTATTTGCCTTCATTATAATATTAAGTACTGTAAAAATAGAACGGAATTATAGCTTTTGTTTACGATTGATGCTGATTTTCAACTGCTAATTTACACTACTCTTGAATCAAGTTTAACGCAGTTAAATAACGCTTTGCAGTTGAGAGGTTTCATCAAACGACTTCATAAAATTTGCATATTAAAAGTAACAACATTTTAGAAAAATAATTTGATAATGAGTGCATAAACGGAACACATGAAATAATAAAACATAATATTTTAAAGCAACTTTAAATATTTGTAAATCGTTTGAAAAACTTTTGAAGATTGCATGGTACTGCTCAACTCTTCTTTTTTGAAAAAGAATGATTCTTTTTTTTTTTTTCGTTTTCTTTCGATGAAATTAGAAGCTCGATAGAATATACGAATTAGTAAAAAGTAGTCACATAAAGTTTTGAGCCAACTGAAAAAAGGAAGACAATTTCATAACATTACACTTTGTTATGTGTTTAAAAACGACAGGTGATAGTTTCTAGAAATCTAAACATGAAATTCGAAGTTCGCCGTTCTATGAAAATAAACTGCTTTTTATTCGGACAGCAGATGTGATCATCGCCAGTTGCCTATTCGAACTTCGATACTCCAAGATTTTTTTTTAAATATGTGAAGTAGAAACGGAAAGAAGTTAAAATATATAGAAAAGGGGTTATGTTGTTGGAAAGTATTTGGATTATTATTAATATTCATTAAGGGTAAGTTTAAGTCATGTCCTTTTGTGTCAAAATAAAAATGTATTATAAAAATGGTTTATTTTCTTAATTCAACTAATATAGTATAAAGTAATTATTAGTTAACTATTAATAAAAAATAGTTTATTTATATTCCGCATATTTATTAAAAGTGAAAAGTATTATTTTGACGCTGCGTAATTTGTGTCTTTAAATTATGGTTTTTATAATTAAAAAATATTTTACACTGAAAGATAAAATTTTATGTGCACTGAATGCATTATACTTCCATAATTTTTTTCTTTAAAGGTACTTTTAATGCAAAAAGTATTTAATAAAATACCTTAATAATAAGGTTTTTTTTTCCTAAATATAATATTTAACGGTCTTGTTTTTTAGGTAGATGCTTTTGGGTTCGACTCGAAGATACAACTAAAATTGATTTAATATAGTATATTAGTTTTGTGCCATGTATTATGTTGATTTCCAAGCTTCAGGAATATTGATTTGGATCTCTAATATAAATAATTAAAAACAAGATTAAATGTAAAGCTATAATATTCAAAATAAGCCTAACTTTTTAAAAAGAATTATTTTTTAAAAAAAGTTCTTTCTGTAATTTATGTTTGAGAAAATTATCCACCTGGAATTTTGTGTACTATTTTATTGTTTAAATGCATAACTTCTAAAAAACTGTCTCATCCCCCGCTCCCCCCCCCCCAAATACTAAAATTTTAATTTAAGTAAATTTGATGTGTTAGTATTCCACTTAAACTTGTAAGTTAAACAAATACTATATTTGTTGTTTTAGCTGTTGTTTTTTAGACTCGCCTTTATAAGGGTTGGCCCAATTAAGTTATGAAAAATATATTAAATGCTTCCTATTTTTTTAGAAGACAAAACTGCTGTAATAATACGACTGAAGTACTGACGATTGAAGCAGCAGTTTGTGAAGTACAACACAAAATGCCAGCCTGCCCAGCAGTTCCCAGACCACCGGCCCGTCATCATATAATCAATATGTATATAAAAATATTCGAAACTTGTGTTTATTTTGATAAAATAAATATACAGATTTAAATAAAGTTAAATGTTATTTTGTTGTAAAAATAAATGAACAATTTAAAAGTAGATTTTCTAGATTTGAATGTTATAAACTGATTGGTATAACTTATATTCAAAGCAAATTTTGGTTCCGAAATACACTGAGAATCTTTTTAATATTTTATAAACATTATATATTATAGTTTTACATGCAAATAGTCAATTTTGTATCAAAATGCCTTCAATATTTCAGAAGCTGTACATAGATGGATTCGTGTCCGTAAAAAAGACAAATGTGGAAAATAATTATAGATTTTTTTTGTATTTGGGTGAAAAATACCAATAACAAAATGATGTAGTAAAATCCTATAAAACATCCTAAAAACTTTTTAGAAAAATGCATCTCCTCAAATATGATGAAACTAGACCGAATACGACGTAACTCTAGTTAAACTCATAGTTTAATTGCACGGAAGCCACGACCATGGGAGGAGCTATAAAACGCACGGAACAATCAGATGAAGACAAAATAACACGACTGAAATTTTCTCTTCATCTGATTGCCCCGCGCGTTTTATAGCTCCGCCCATGGTCGTGGCTTCTGTGCAAGGAAACTATGAGTTTAACTATAGAGCTGCCCGAACAATAAATATATATGCTCAAAAATGATGATGCAAAACTCTCAAATGAACAATAATAATCCTCAATTTAACAAAACCGGAACTATCCAAACCGCATCACACACTCAAAAATAACGATACCAAACTCTCAAATTAAGTATAACAATCCTCAATTTAACGTAACCAGAACTATCAAAACAAAATCACATGCTCAAAAATGACGATGCCAAACTCTCAAATTAAGAATAACACTCCTCAATTTAAGGGAACTAGCTCTCAAAACAACTAAATTCACATGCTCAAAAATTACGAAATATTTCTTTAGATTAGACGACATTCAAATCCTCAAAAAAATGACGATTCAAATTTCCTCACTTTGAGGAAAGGAAAACTCGGAGCATTTGCCAGGAAACTGAATCCTCAAAACTAAGGAAAATTTCGTCGTTTTTGAGCATTCATTTTTAAGAGTGTACAGGTCCCTGGAGACAATTTCCCTCCCCTTCAGGGACTTGTCTAAATTGTGGAAATGGCGTGCGATAGATGGCAGCATCTGTCACGTATGTGTGTTGTGTCTGTCTTACATGATGGATTATAAGCGGGTCTCTGACCAAGCACACAAGCCTGACAATATATGTATACCAACCAACCAATTCCTACACGTGATAGAAATTTGTAAAAATATTGAAAAATTGAAAAAATGTGCCAAGACTAACGATAAGTATCATTCACAACAACCACTCCAGGAACGTGTGACGTCAGAATCTTTGCAGGTGGACAACCCTGTCCGAGCAGTTCCGTGCACAAGGGATACCGTGTGAAAAGGCCTTTATGGTCCCGCAATCCCACGTGGATGACGTTTTTTTAAAACTAATTATATTAATTAAAAATCGCAATCAAACATGGAAAAACTAAGCCTCAGGTGCACACGTAGGTATTAAAAGGAATCGATATAAAACATTTCGAATTTTCTAGAGCAGTCTAAGTAGGTCTTTTGCGATCCACAGACATACACACAGACAGACTCTTTCTTTTATTACTATAGATTGACCCTAAATTCTTCACGCTTGCATTTTCAGATGTTTGAAAATTGATTTGAACTTTTTTTAAGAAATAAAGTTTTGAAACAATTATTGTTATAATTTATTCAAAAGTTATTGTTCCAATTTTCCTCCTTACATTTTAATTAAAAAAATTAAGATTTTTCTTCATGTTTTTTATCGTTTCATTCTGGACGCATAATGGATCGATTTCAAAAATTTTAGATTTTCAGGATAAAATTTAAATAGTTGGAACTGAAAGGGTTAACAAAAGTAGGCAAAGCCCTCATCTAATTGAATCGGTGAGTGCAGAAACTACTTCAGTCAAAAAAATCCGAAAATTCGTTTTCAATGAAAATAAGCGTAGAAAGGCAAGATGCGTGTTGGGTGCAAAAACTACGTTAGTCTGTTGAGTAGTTCCGTAAATACAGGACGTTTGTTTCGAATGTTGAGTACAGATGCGTTTTTTCTCCCTCCTGAAAAATTTGAAATTTGTGACTGACGTTGTTTCTGCACTCACCGATTCAATTGTTTTGAGCGGTGCATTTTGTAAATATCTGTTTCCAGGCTGCGGCATGACCGACAGCCCTGCAGGCATGGCAGCCTACATCCTGGAGAAGTTCTCGACGTGGACGATGCGCGACGGACGAGACCTCCAAGATGGCGGCCTCCTGCGAAAGTTCACGCTGGACGAACTGCTCACCAACGTCATGATCTACTGGGTCAACAGAAACTTCACTGCGTCGGTCAGATTCTACAAGGAGAACCTGGACATGATCAATGAGGCCAGGAAAGGGCAGTGAGTATAACCTCAACTCAGGGCAGGATTTAATGAGTTGCCGCCTGTAGGCTACGATTGAATTTATTTGTGCTGTTTTTTTATTCGACGCCTGAATGGTGTTTCTCTTTCTCCCACTTCCGTTGTAAGATATAACAGATACCGTTTTTTTTTTACTTCTCTGTTACATATTAGAATCATCCATGTAACTTTACACTCTAAATCGAAAGCGAAATAATAGGCGAATTTTTTAAAGTGTTTTAAAAAAATTCTTTCAACTTCCAAAACCGGGAGGAAATTGTGCATTTGCCCTCGCAGCAACCATACCTACCAAATATTAGTACTATATATACGTTTACAGTTTACGCATTATTAAAAATTATTTGTTTTCTTTTCTAACAATATCAGTTTCTTTATAATAATGTTTTTATGCCAAATGCTGTTTTAATTGGTCATAAAATTTGCCGCCTCAAAAAATTCGCCGCTCTAGGCTACAGCCTACTTAGCCTATTTAGAAATCCGGCCCTGCCTCAACTTTACTCCTGGAAAGCATCCTAAGGGTAGACTGACCAGTGAGTGAACAGTTTGTAAATACATTTAAAAATAAGGATTAAAATTCATTCCACTGGATGAAGTGGCAACACTGAATTCCCCCCATCTCGTAGGAAGCTATCTGAAACATGATTGGTTGTAATTGGCCATTAATTAAAATCCAACATGTTTATTGACTGTACATTTTTATGTTCATTCACTGGTAAAAGAGTTGTTCATTCACTTGGGCTTTTGTACCACTTTTTATTTGGGCCCCCAAAAGACCCTAAGCAATGCAATATATAGTCCCCTTCTTTTTTTTTGTGTGGAATTTACATGTAATGACAGATGTGTTCACATTATCATAAACCATTTAGGCCATTTCTCGCTATCACCCCCAAAGAGGCTATTAAGGAAAGCTTTCTACGAAATAAAGCAGTTCTTCCCCTGTACTCTTCATATTATAACTTAAACCACTAAAAAACTTTATTTTTAATCCCAATTAAATTTCATAACTTAAATTACCTGTTTCATATATAATAAATATCACTTGGTATGTATTTTATGTATTCACTTCTTGTATTCACTTGGGGTATGTATTTTAAAAACAGTATATACGAATATACGTGGGGGTTGTTTTTTTTTCTACCCCTGATGGGCTGTAAAGATAAGACTGGTCAATATACAAAAAAGATTTTAGTACCATAAGTAAGTTACAATACAGCTTATTTCCTTACACAATCTCCTTAACCCTTTCAGTCCCAGTCGTGCCAATTGGCATCATCATGTTTCCGATTATAATTTTAATAAATAAAAGGTTTGACATCTATTGGGATTAATAAAATTATTTTTAAATATAAAAAGTTTGAAGAATCAAATGCTGATGTGCTTTATGATACCATAAATGGCTGTAACGACAAAAAAAAAAAAAATCCTAAAATGATGATTCCAAATTGTCATTGGGACTGAAAGGGTTATTGATTAAGGCATTTGTCATATTTGTGAATAATCCTTGAAATACCCTCTTCATAAAATGTAGCCGCCAAGTGAAAACTGAGAGCTGTTAATCGTTTCTCACAGGCAGAAGGGAACAGTGCAGTAGAAACTCATCGAAGAATGAGTTGAGTGTATGGAGACACCTTTAAGAATGATGGCGTTGTCCGTGAATGGTGCTGGTTAGGTTAGGTTTGAATTATCGTCGCACTAGAGCTACACGAGGGCTATTGGCGACGGCATCGTATTTTAGAACCACAGTCAAGTGACATGCCGACAATGGTCCAAGTGTTTAGGAAAACTCGAGGGTTCACCATAAGTTATTTATCGATTAGCATAGTGGCTCGGAGGTTAGAGCTTCCAAATTGACGTGGAGCTTAAAGAAACTATCACAACTCCCTTCAAATCATTGGCGGCGACATCTCATACAGGGTATTGCAAAGTTTTTTTTTACAAGAGATGACAATTGCCTTAATCGTCAAGGTGATTATGTAGATTAATAAGCTGTATTGTATATTACTTTTGGTAATAAAATCTTTTTTTTACATTGGCCTGTTTTTTCTTTACAGTCCAACGATGGTTGAAAAAAGAAAACCTCGTTTTATCGCTATGAAAATAAAATTTACTTTGCAGGGCTCCGATCACAGTACCCTGCGGCCTCGCCCTCTACCCCCAAGAATTTATGGGTATGCCCCGATGCCTCGTATCGTCTCAGGTCAAGGACCTGGTGACCTACACTGTCCTGCCCCGAGGGGGACACTTTGCAGCTTTCGAAGAACCTCACCTCTTTGCGGAGGACGTCATCAAATTTGTTGCTGCAGTTCGTCTGAGGTCGCGTTAGAGAACTTAAAGCCTCGGTTTCCTCGGAGTCCGTCAACAGATTTAAGCGGTCGGACAAGTGCGGTGAGTGACGTCATACAAACTACTGTCATTGATTACGCTAGAGTGGTTTCCTCGGGAGCGTTGCCGGACGACTCGACACGACCACTAAATTGCGTTGCTGTTGAGTGCGTTGAGGAAATCCTGCTGACAACGTTTTTTTACTGTTGTCTGTTGCGTAGTGTGCTTGCCAAAAATTAAAAATTTGAAGAAATGACGGAAGGCGAGAGTTGTTTTACGCTTGCCGAGGAAGAAATGCTAATTGATTTTGTGAGAAATCACGAAGAACCTAAATTTTCCATTTTTGACATGCAAAGACGAAAAAAACAACAACAACAGAGTTAGTTGAGTGAGTTCGCTAGGTTTCCAGTTTGTGACAACGTAACGTTCTTATGAAGCGGTGTCCGGTAGGGTGACGTCATCCACGTATAATAGCGGTCGCATTTTTCTGGCTACAGACTCCGAGGAAGCCAAGGCTTAAGGGAGCCAGGAACTTAACGACGACGCTTCAAAATATCGAACTATCACGTAAAACTTAAAATTATTTTTTTTATAGAAATGAAAAGTATTAAATTAATCGCAATAAAGCTCAAGTTGGTTGATATGAATCATTCAGCTGGTCACATACGATGAGGCATGGTCAAATGAACAGTGAGGTTGTTTCATTCCGTGAATGGCAACAACTCCAGCGGTCTCATTGCTTGAGTATGAAGTCGCAGTGGCAATTGTGCAGCCGTTTTCAATCAATGGCGTTGAATTAAAGCTTAAATCTGAAATCTAAGCATCAGTGATGAGCATTGGCGCGAAGCGTCCTTTCTCTGTAATCGAAATAGTTCCATAAAGGAAATAACTTGAAACTGGACTCGGGAGAGAGTCTATGACCTAAGGCTCAAAGAGAGAGAGAGAGGAGGACCGACATCTTAGCAGCCCAGGTTGTGGTGGTAGGGAGGACTGCTACTTTCCTTCTAAAGACTCCGAACAAGTTCTCCCGTGTAAGGGAGTACACGTTAAATATCCTTCAAAGTCCTAACGCTGCGTACGATGTCGCCCTTAACGGTTGCGTTGGGTTCCTATTCAGGTGTTGGCTCGTCGCCTGACTGAGGTTCTAAAATACGACGCCCGTCGCCAATAGCCCTCGTGTAGCTCTAGTGCGACGATAATTCAAACCTAACCGAACAAGGTCACAGAAGACGTCAGCGATCGCCTCTCTAACTGTCCGCAGATCGCCCAGTAGCGAGGTGGCTCCCTCTGCATCCTGGTTGTGGGGCTTGGGCTGGTGCTGCCGCCTGGCGGCACTCTCTGGAAGCTGCCTTTTGGGAGGCTTTGGTCAGTTCGGGCAGGTCGCTGAGGAACTTTGATGGGGCCACCGCCGTACAAAAGCCTCCTCCTACTAGGTGTAAATGTCTGATTTACCGTCGAAACATGCGATGGCCATCGCCATTAGAGCTGACTGAGGGATTAGAGCCATTGAGGTACTGCGGGGCCATTAGAGCCACTGAGGGAAACCCACCCGACAAGTTCGAGTAAGGTACGCTGATTCACATAATCATAACTGGCATAGGTGGCATAATCCATTGGTAAACTGATGACATCATTCGTTTTAAATTGACCTGGTCCGCAGGGTTTTGTTTTTAGAACTAGAGAGGAGGCCTTTCATTGTAGGCGGCTATGATTCAATCAAAAGCCAAAATAGAATTTCAAAAATGAAGACACAGTTTTGAAGCTGAATTTTTAAAAAATTATTTTGTATTTTTAAAATAAATTAGATTGATACTTTAATTTCGTTTAGGTTTCAAGTATTACATTCCTTTTACTTGGATAACTTCTAAATGTTCATACAAAGCAAATTATTTTTGTAATGTTGCTATTGCTTATGTTTATGAATTCTTTTATGCAACTTTAATACCTAAAAATAAAGTTGTGATATATATTCTTCTATATATGTTTTTCTTTAACTGGTTTATATTTTTATTATAAAATATTATTTTACTTTATTGCTATTATCGTCAACGAACATAACTTAAGGGGTCACAGGAGTCTTAAAAATGTGCAAAGAAGGTACTACAAAACATAGTTTGATCTTTCATGTCATTTTTGAACTACTCAATGTATAAGTATAATTTTTTTATATGTTATTCTACAAGATTTATTTATTATAAAACAAGTTTTAAAATTCATGAAACTTTAGCCAAAACTAAAATAAATGATATTAAACATGAAGCTATTCGAACACATTGTGATTAGGCTTGCGCGGCAAATTGTGAGGTCAAAATTGAAAAAATGACCAAGGAAATGACTTTATATTGTACAAATATGTACAAACAAAGACTTATACCTAAATTCTCAGCTCAATTTTAATGAGAAATTAATTTAAAACAAATTTAAAATCAAATTTTTTAAATTTTTATTAATTTTTTTAGAAAAAAGTTCTTAAAATAATTTCTAATTAAAATTGAGCTGAGAATTTAGATATAAGTCTTTGTTTGTACATATTTGTACAATATAAAGTCATTTTCTTGGTAATTTTTTCAATTTTTACCTCACAATTTGCCGCGCAAGCCTAATCACACTGTGTTCAAATAGCTTCATGTTTAATATCATTTATTTTAGTTTTGGCTAAAGTTTCATAAATTTTAAAACTTGTTTTATAATAAATAAATCTTGTAGAATTACATATAAAAAATTATACTCATTTATTGAGTAGTTCAAAAATGACATGAAAGATCAAACTGTGCTTTGGAGTATCTTCTTTGCACATTTTAAAGACTCCTATGACCCCTTAACACGACTATGTCAAAAACCTGTTCTAAATAGCCCAAAGTTTTTACCTATGGTACATTTGGGAAGGCATCAACAGTAAGCCGGTTGCGTTAGGTGCCTATTCAGGGGTTGGCTCGTCACCTGACTGTAGTTCTAAAATACGACGCCCGTCGCCAATAGCCCTCGTGTAGCTCTAGTGCGACAATAATTCAAGCCTAACCTAACCTAAAATTAACAGTAAGCCTTTATTTGGGCCACTTTGTATATTATGATTTGATAATACTGTTTCTTTCAATAATTGCGAGTTTACAAAACTCACATATTGAAAGGTTAGGGAGGGGGTGGCGCAAATAAAAGTAGACCGGCTACCGGCTTAGAAGTAGGAGGGATAAGACAAGAAATGTTACCAACACAAAAATCAATGCAAAATCAGATTGGCCATGTGAAGCCGTTAGCCATTTCAATATTAAACCCAAACGTACGCTTGGCGAGCGTTATTTGCCGGTAACTTTGCCATCTTCACCCAATTCACAGTTCTAATAAATGCACACTTACGCATCTCGCACTAAGATCTAAACTCGCCAATAGCCTAGTGCAGTTCTAGTCTAGCAACAACCAAACCAACAAATGAAAAAACTTATTTGTCAATTGAAGCCATTGAACGCTTGAATAATTTATTGATTAGTGTTTCAATAGGCGCGTTTACATGACATTGGAGGTTTCGCAAAACCCTCCAATGAAAGAAGGTTTGATGTTTCATACGATGGATTCGGCCTCAGACTATCATTTGAGTTAGAAATTCTGCTCGACCTCTTTTTTACCCTAATGGGGATTTTGGCATTCCATGGATTCGATGGCTCATGTAAACGTGCCTATTGAGACAATTACTAAGTCAAGAAGGGGGGAGAAGAATGGATTCATAAAAAAGAAACTCGTCTCTTGACTAGGGTTCTAAATTATGAGGCGTAATTCGCTGTGTTGGCCGTAATTGGTTAATTGGCTACGCCTAGTAATTTAGAACCCTGGTCAAGAGACGAGCTTCTTTTTTATGATTCAATTCTTTTCCCACCTTCTTGATTTATATTGTCTCAATAGGCGCGTCGCGTTTGCACGAGACATCGAAGCCATGGAATGCCAAAATCCCCATTAAGGGGAAAAAATTTCGAGCGGGATTTCTAACCCAAATGATAGTCTGTGGCTGAATCCATGGTAAATGAAACATCAAACCCTCCTTCATTGGAGGGTTTGAGAAAACCCCCAATAAACCCTGCAATTCCGGTTCTGTCTGGGAGGAAATCCCCAAGAGGGAAAAATTGTCGAGTTTGCTCTACAACCCATGGATTCGATGGCCCTTGTAAACGCGCATATTGCTTGTTGCATTCGGATTATTCATTCAACCTACAGACCACCCCGAATAGCGAGCTTTATTTTATAACCACCCGTTATATATGTCTACCCACCAACATATACCAACAATATTTTATTACTTACCTGGCACTGAGGAGATCCTTGATCAACCAACTACAGTATTTTAATGGCCTAGTGGGTTGGATCGCAGCCCGTTACGCTAACAGTATGCGCAATGTACCGGGTGCGGGTTCGATTCCCGCCTTTCGCTATGTGTGTAATTCTGTCTGTGTCTGTCTTACTTGACGAAGGTTTATTAGCGGGTCTCTGATCAAGCACACAAGCCGGAAATACGTGTTACCAACCAACCAATATTTCATGCCTAGTCTGTAAAGTTTTGAACACGCTTTCAGTCCAGATAGGATCGCAAGCGTTTGGCACGGAATCGAACCTGGTGGCAAGTCATTATGCTTTCCTATAGACGGGAACATGCACACAGCCAAAATCCTACTAAAATACCCGAGTATACTGGGATAGACGTGTTCGCTAAATCTGTGGAGTCCTAAGTCCCGACGGCGTTAGTAGCCCTCATGTAGCTCTAGTGTGACGATATTTAAACTAAACTAAAACCCTAAAGGCGTTAGCGTAGGATGTCGCTCACAGTTCCGTTAGGTGCCCGCTATAATGTCGACCACGTCACTTGACCAGGGTTTTAAATTACGAGGTGTAATTGGCTGCGTTAAAGCTACTCATAAGGAAGACTAGAAATAGACAGTCGGAATTGATGAATTACCCTCTAGCCCTCTACAATATTTCATTTGACATTGATGTGGACTTTTACAACAAGTTTTACGCTGATTTCGTAGCTCGCATAATTTGGAAGTCTAAATTATTTATTTTTCGCGAATCATGGCTAAAGAGAACTCCGAAAATACTTGGAATTTAAAGAATAATGAGGATGGCCAGCACGAAAGTTCCGATTCCGAGGATTTTGATGAAAGACCAAGCGAAGTTTTCCGAAAAGTTCTTTCCGAGAACTTGATCCCTCCCACCAGTCCGCCAACCAGAGGCCAGTCATCAGCTGCAAGAAAGTCGCCCTCGCCGAAAACAAGCCATGCTGCAACTGGTCAACAGCCACAGCCAACGTTTTCAAGTAGTGCAGACCAGACCGAATCCAATTTTCAAACTGTTGAGAGCATTGCAGAACAAATTGGTGATGGAAGTACTATTGACTCCAGAACTTTGGGAACATGCAGTTCCAAGGAAGATACTTGGACGGAAGAAATGTTCGACGCAAGCGAACCTCCGGCCAACGCTGCAGTTGAAGTATTCGTTCCCACTAATAATTCTGATGCGAATGGCTCTCATTCAATTAGTTTGCCTTGTATAGAACACGAGGAAGAAATTTCATTAAATACTGATCAAAACTATCAACCTGTTGGTTCCGCGACTGATGCTTCGTTGCTGTTGGGTAGTTCTCTGGAACAAGTTTCTAGCTCAGAATCTGAGGATTCGATAATGACCTGCAGTGCTGAAGGTTCTACTAAAGTAAGTCCAAGTAATGCTTCGGATCCCAAAGATCCTCCTTTGGTTTTCGTGTCTAGCTCAGAATCTGAGGATTCGTTAATGACCTGCGGTGCTGAGGCTTCTACTAAAAGACCGAAGATCACAGAAATAAGTGAGCCTTCGTCTTACACTGCAGACGAAATAATTATTCCAAGTAATGCTTCCAATCCCAAAGATCCTCCTTTAGTTTTCATGTCTGGTAGTACAGGATACGTGGAAGAAATCATTTCCAGTCCTGAACAGAACAATCCAATTGGTAGTTTCGCAGCTGACGTCTTGCTGTCGGATAGCTCTTCTAAACAAGTTCCAAGTTCAGCAGAATCTGAAGATTCCGATGATGTAGGAATGTACGAATTTCCAAGCGAGCCATCACAAGACTTCACTACACCGGAAGCATTAGAAGCAGAAATCATGTCGGTGTTTGAGATGATATCCTCGTATGTTAACAGCGAGATGAATAAGACGAGAACAAAACGTGAAACTCTTCAACTAAATTTGAGTCGCAGAAGGGCGTTCGTAAGACATCCTCTGAGTCAGACTCTCGGCCAGTTTTCGGCTGTTTCTAGCAGAATAGCGTCTGAGCTACTGTCGAATTTGACGGAACGAGAAGGTTTGGAATTTACTTATCAAGGGCCTTCGCGAATAAACGATCAACTACCTGTGCGATGTTTGATTCAAGAAACTGCTCAATACTTTGGCCATGAATCTTATGGAATATCGTCCCAAGGATCGTCTTTTGCATCCCAAGGACCCACTGAACAGTTGGTTCAAGCTTCTGGAAGATCAACTCAAGAATCTTTTCCGTTAGATTCATCATCTTCTGGAAGGTTAGCCCAATCATCTCTAGATTTAAGTTCTCAAGGATTAGCTTCATCATCTTCTAGAAGATTTTCTCAATCTCCTACTCAAGGACTGACATTATCATCTCCTGGAGGATTACCTGAAGCATCTTCTGTGGAATTTTTAAATTCAGATCAATCGAGAAGAACGAATGAATTGCCCCAAATAGTTGAACTGTTTAGCCATGGATATTCCATAGGATTGGATATAGGATCAGAAAGTTATGCCCAAAGAGTTACAGGAAGGGGACTACAAAGCAGGTTCGGCCAAATGATTGAAGATCTTGAACAACATCTACAAGTGCAAACTCGAGGACTTCCTCAAGAATTGATCGACCATTCTTCAAGAATGATGCTTTTATTATCTCCTCGAACTACTCATGCGCTCAATACGTTGGTTCCCAGAAATGTTTCTCAAGTGTACTATGTGGGACTATTTGTAGGTTTTTCAAAGGCCTACTCTCGGTGGTCCAGCCGAAGGCAGATTCACTCTGTATCTAATAGAATAGCTCCAAGATTATTACATGGACTGTCCCCAGACTTACAACGTGATTTACTCCAATTGACTCAAAGATCTCTACGGGAGTATCTGAATAGACCAAGGCAAAGATTCCCCCCACAAATGGCTTTTTCAGACATACCCAATACAATGTCTCCTGACCGCGCCTTACGTTTGCTTAGAGCTGATGCCAACAGACCTAGCAGTTCTGCTTGGGGGCATGAATCCACCTCCTCATTGAGCTCCTCACCAAGGTCCACGAGACCGTCCGATCAGGACGGACCCTCGAGCATCCAGGGCAGGATTCACGTCCTCCTCACCCAACTGGTCGCGGACCTGAACATGATCCGATCTCTGTCCGATCTGATCTCGAGGGAATACCGCAGCAGGGACTTCGAAAGAATCTCGGACTATCTCCTGTGTTTCGAGATCATGCGGGAGGACTATCGCGCAAAAGAAAGTCGCTACGCGGCTTTGGAACGAGAGATCTCCAGCTCTGTCCGTCGGCACAGACGAGAGGCGTTTGCGATACTTCACGTGGAAATACTGATGGACATTCTAGAACATGGCATCTCCCGAGTCCAGTACGGAGCTATGCTTGTGAGGATGCACGAGAGGCTAGGTGAAGTCAGGACAATATCCAGCTCCATTAGGAGAGTTACTCGAACTGCGATGAGTTACCTGATGTGGACCAAAGAAAAATGAACGAAAAGTTGCTCATGTATGCACTAGACATTACTTTTTTAATCGTCTCTTTTTTTTCATGGCTTTCCATGTTTTATACATAATAAAATTTATATTGAAATTTTTATTATCTTATTTTGAAAGAGTATATTTATAATAAGTTTATTTCTAGCAATTATAGGACAAGGAATACAGTCAGCTCTTTGCAGATTGGAAGGAATGGAGAGCTAATTGTCTATAATGCTCTATTCTTGCATGCGAACTGTCTCGGGTTCGGACCCAGGCATTGCTTAAGGGGACAAATTACCGCAAAAATTGAGATTTTTTGTTTGCTAAAATTAAAATTTCGAATCTTCTTAATTAGTCTACCAAGTTTTAAAAGAACAGTTATATTTTTAAAAAAGTTATTCCACTTTTTGCAGAAAGGTAGGATAAAAAGCAAGCGAATGAAAACTTTAAATGTGTTTGATGGTGTTCATTTTTCTTGACGGTTTTTCAAAACACTATGGCTTTTTTTAATTATTCATAAAAGTCGAAGAAATTGTGTAGGCAGTCTGAAAAACTTTAACATTAAGAATTGGCATTAAAATTGTTTTTAAAAGAATACTTTTTTATAAAAAAAATACTGCAGTCGAATTTTTTCAAATATGCTAAAATAAATTTGATTTTCTAGATGAATATATGAAACTACTAAAGAAAAATCAAATTTTAATGTAATTATGTAAAACTGTTCCAGGTACATGAAAAAAAATTGGGTTAAAATATTTGCTTTTAAAAAAGCTTTAGCATTTAAAAAAAAATTCAAAAAACTTATTTTTTAAAAAATATTTTTAAAAAATTTATTTTTTAAAATACAGATTGAACTAATAAAACATCAACTTAAAAGTGAATATGTCAAAATTAAAGATTGTTTTTAAAGTGGTACCGTTGTCCCCGAAATAAGCATCGGGGCTGGGGAGCCCAGTCGGTTAGGCACTCGCCTAGCATGCGAAAGGTCCCAGGTTCGGGTCCGGGCATTCGCCAAAATAACTGTCGACCTATAAACGGCCCGTGCAGCCAAAAATGTACGACGAATAATACCCCGTGTGAGGGAGTGCACGTTAAATAGCCTTCAAAGTCCTAACGCTGCGTACGATGTCGCCCTTAACGGTTGCGTTGGGTGCCTATTCAAGTGTCGGCTCGTCACTTGACTGTGGTTCTCGTGTAGCTCTAGTGCGACGATAATTCAAACCTAAAAATAAACAGTTTGAATGTAGCCAAAAAGTCATACAGGGAAGTTCTTTTAAATATACTCCAAAGTCTTAATGCCGCGTTACGATGTTGTCTTTAAAAGTTCCGTTGGGGGCCTACTCAGGTGTCGTCTCGTCACTTGACCGTGGTTCTAAACCACAAGTGTCGGCTCGTCACTTGACTGTGGTTCTAAACCACAACGTCGGTCAGCAATAGTTCCGACGATTATCAAAGTTAACACTCAGAACCTCAGTCCGTACCGTATATAGAAGACTCGTGTAGCTCTAGTGCGACGATAATTCAAAACTTAACCTTATATAGAAGTACGCTATAGGTAAAAAATGTATTTATCATGTACTGGGTGTTGGGTTGATACATATATATTCCGGCATGCGTGCTTGATCAGAGACCCGCTTATAAACCTTCGTCAAGTAAAACAGACACAGAAAGAATTTTTACTGTCACAGAGAGAGAAATTACACCCAGGGCGAAAGGCGGGAATCGAACCCGCACCCAGTACAGTGCGCAGACTGTTAGCGGAGTCAGCTATCTCTAGCCTTTGGAGCTGCTGGGGTCGGGTTTGTATCCCGGTCATGCTCGATGTTTGTGACAGTCAATAAATGTTGTTATCAACGAGCTTATAATAGGAGTAGAGCGGCTAATGGCAACCATACTGTGGAACCAACATGAAGAGAATTCCTCCTAGGGTCACGTGATTGCATCTCCTACTACGAGCAGGCTGTGTATGTATTTTGCTATGGCAATCGGTATAGGAAAGGTTCGTGATATTCGCAGCAGCTAAATTATTGCAAAAATGGTTGTTTCTTGTTGTGCTTTTAACTGCAACGAAGTTCATAAGAAAGGAGGAAGTATTATATATATAATTTTAGAAAGCTTGATTTGGCTCATTTTTCACAAAATTAGTTGAATGAAGTGAACAGTGTGTTCTTAAGTTTTCTTACACACAACACATTTGTACATATTTTTTAAAAATATGCATAAAAATATCCTAGCCGTTAATAAATTAAAGTGAAGTGTTTATCAAATGACCTACATAATCAGTAGGTCTAACGCAACATTAAACCAACCAAAAAAACATTCCAAAACAAAGACAAAATGTTTTGAAATTCGGCGCTATTTTTTCAAAAAGCGCCAAACGGCACGATAACTTGCCAAATATACTTCCCTTTCTCATAGTCACGTGGTAAACCACGTGACTGTATGAGAAATTATGTGAGTGCCACCGGCTCCGTAGTAGAAACCTTCCCTAGGCCGCTCTACCCCTATTATGGGGCCCGGATGGCCGAGTGGTAAGCATCGCAGGCCAGCAGTCTGCGTGCTGTAACGGGCGCGGGTTCGATTCCCGCCTTCGCCCTGGGTGTATTTCCTCTCTTTGTGACAGTAAAAAATCTTTCTGTGTCTGTCTTTCTTGACGAAGACTTATAAGCGGCTCACTGAGCAAGCACACAAGTCGGAATATATATGTAAAATACCCTACCCTACCATACCCCTATTATAAGCTCGTTGGTTGTTATTTGTCAATGTGTTATTCATTTCTTTGTGACTGTAAAATTTCTTTCTGTGTCTGTCCCACTTGACGAAAGCTTATAAGCGGTTCTCTGAACAAGCACACAGGCTAGAATATATATGTACCATACCATACCATATCACTCAGCCATCCGGGCCCCTTATCATGTAGTATAAGATAGGTGCAACTTTAATCCGTTCAATGTTAAAACCCCCTCTGGGAGAGACCAGATTTCCACAAACGACCGATTTCAAATTCCATTTCATGAAAAAATATCGTTTTATAACACGTCTATAATAAATTAGAAAACTATAAACTATATAAAACTACATATAAACTATATTGTATCATTTTCTTACAGGAATTGAGGTTTTATATTAAGGGCTTGCAGGGAACTAAATTCAGCTTCTAAAATTTCAATTTTCAATTGTTTGGTCAGATCTAAACTGGAATATGCGTGTATAGTTTGGGATCCCCACTATGATTTTCATACCAAAATGATTGAAAAAATTCAGAATATTTTCTTAAGACGCCTGTTTTTCACGGAAAATGGTTATTGTAACACTTACATGTCAACAAATATTTTGAGAGAAAATTTTAAAATTCAAAAGCTGCAATCAAGGCGTAAATTTTTGTTAATGCTATTTTTTCATAAACTTTTAAATAAGGGCATAGACAGTAATACTTTAACCCAGGGTATTTTTGTAAGGGTTCCTAGACAGTCTGCAAGAAATAAAGCTTTAAAATTTTGTGGAACTAATATAAGAACTGTTACTGATGAAATTTTTTATTTAAATAAATTTTGCTCATTTTATAATTTGTATACAGATCATTTGGATATTTTTTTATGTCTTTTCCAGTCTTTAAGAGAGTTTGCATGTCCTTAATTTTAAAGTTTTTATTGTATGCATTGTTTATTGTGTTCTTTTGTTGGTTGTGTTGTATATTCTTGTTTATATCGGGCAATGTAATGGGACCGAAAGGTCTGTTTTGTCTCTAATAAATAAATGATAAATAAATAATAATAAATAGAAAAATTAGTAATTTGGGAAAAATCGAAAAAAAATGAAACAGTCAGAAATTTCTTCTTACCAGTGGCGGCTCGTGGCATACAGCAAGTACAGCCAGGCTATACCTAAATTTTCAGTTTAAAGCTCAATCCCATCATCAAATTTTTATTTGTTAACAAATTTTGCCAAAAGAGAGAGAGAGCGCATTTTTAAGACAACGTTTTCACGCTAAACAACGGAAAAAATCAAGCTTGATATATAAGGTAACACTTTGATATCAAATGATTTGCTGGCTTATAATCCCATCCTACTGAACTGCAGCCCGGTTAGAGAATTATCAGTTGGGCTGCAAGACGCTGGCGTGGTTGCCATGACGACGGGGAATGCATTGCTTAAGGGGTCATAGGAGTCTTAAAAATGTGCAAAGAAGGTTCTTCAAAGCACAGTTTGATCTTTCATGTAATTTTTTAACTTCTCAATATATAAGTATAATTTTTTTATATATAATTCTACAAGATTTATTTAATATAAAACAAATTTCAAAATTTATGAAACTTTAGCCAAAACTAAAATAAATGATATTAAACATAAAGCTATTTGAACACATTGGGATTAGGCTTGCGCGGCAAATTTTGAGGTCAAAATTGAAGAAAAGACCAAGAAAATGACTTTATATTGTACAAACAAAGACTTATACCTAAAATCTCAGATCAATTTTAATTAGAAATTATTTTAACTTTTTTCGAAAAAAATTAATTAAAATTTTAAAATTATTTTGATTTGAAATTTTAAAAAAAATTATTTCTAATTAAAATTGAGCTGAGAATTTAGGCATAAGTCTTTGTTTGTACATATTTGAACAGCTGTGGAAATAAAAAAGTACCCACTATTGGTTATTTTGGCCGTTAGTCATCCTATAGAATCGGACCTTTTTGACATTGTGAACAAATAACATTCTGAGTTAATTGCATGACACAAAATTTGCATAAGGGGCCATCTTCATATTAAAAATGTTACTAACTTTAAAATTTCCAATGGCAACACCCCTTTTTGAATCCATATTTCAAATCTCTGACCTATGTTAATACGAAATGCCAAATTTTGTTAGTTTTTTTAAGCATTATTAGAGGAGTTAGAGACGTGCAAAGTTTAGGTCCCATAATGTTAAATGAGTTGCACATAAAAAACTATCCCGATCTATAAATAATTAAGATAATGAAACGAATTTTTTACTGAAAAGAAATTATAATAACCCAAACAAAATGCATTCAATATTGGGGTATTTAAAACAATTTTTATATTTTTAAATAATTATTATATTAATTTTTTCTAAAAATATGAATGGAAACCCCTTAATATTTTTAAAGAAATAAATTTAAGACAAGAAGTTTAAGCGAAATCCCAATTTTTAAAAATTTTTATTCATAATTTTCTGAGTAAATAACAAAATACTTTTTAATTACCCTTTAGGGAAATGTGTATAAGATTACGTGTGTAATTGATAAATAAAGACGGCTTTGCATGCATGCTTGCTTGTCATTTTAGAGATATTCCCCAAAAGGTCCACAAGTGATTCGATTGAATAACTCGTCAAATATTCATCCAAATGTAACAAAAACTTAGATTTAAGGGTTTTCTAGAGTGCTTAACATTTCTAAGTTATTAAAATTGGGTGTTGCTATTGGAAATTTCAAAGATCGTAATATTTTTAATATGAAGACGGCCCCTTATGCAAATTTTATATCGTGCAATTAACTCAGAATGTTAATTGTACACAATTTCAAAAAGGTCCGATTCTATAGGGTGACTAACGGAGGAAATAACCTCAAGTGGGTACTTTTTTATTTCCACAGCTACAATATAAAGTCATTTTCTTGGTCATTTTTTCAATTTTGACCTCTAAGTTTGCCGCGCAAGCCTAATCCCAATAGCTTTATGTTTAATATAATTTATTTTAGTTTAGGCTAAAGTTAATAAATTTTAAAATTTGTTTTATATTAAATAAATCTTATAGAATTACGTATAAAAAAATTACTAGCTACAGACCACTCCGAATAGCGAGCGTTATTTTATAACCACCCTGTACTTACGACGTTGTAGCACAGTTTTTAACTATATTTTGAAGTTTTAATAGTTGATAGAATTTAATTTCGTCACCGATCTGCAAGGCCTCATAACACCTGTAAATTGGCACTTTGCATTATACTAACCCTACGACCTTTGTTTTTGCCTTTTTTTTAAAGCACATATTTAAGTGGTCTAATAACTTTTTCAAATTGTAACAGTAGTTGAATTGGCACATCTATTATTATGGGTGTTAAATGAAGTACTGTACACATTCATTTGAAAACAATATCCTTTTAATACCTTGTTACAAAATAGCGGCCAGAAAAATAAGTATCAAATGCACAAAAAAATCAGTCTCGTACGTCTTAAAACAGATTCAAAATACACATTTTAAATGCAATATAAAAATACACAGTAGTAATTCTTGAAAAGCATTACCATTAAAAAAAAATCATGGTTAGTTGAAGTAGTTACTACCGTTGGGTTGTTGTAAACAAACTCCCAGATAAATGAAACATTGAGGAGTAAAAAAAACAATAACAGAAAGTTACAAGTAAGTAAGTAAACTCTTAGCAACACTAGCACCAACATTTTTGACCACGGGCCGCTACTGCTTCTTACTTTAAAAAGGTTTTATTAGTTCACACTAGTTTTTAAAATAAGTTAGTATAGTATTTTTTTTTCACATACTACAGTTTATTTAAAAGTAAGTTAGTATAATTATGTGTACATTATTTGCGAATTAATAAATAAACGTAACTATAAATAGATTTTTGTAATTTTTTAATGGATAATAGGTTGTAAAATGATATTTCAACTTTCTACCTAATAAAATTTTTGTACTCTGGGAGCGACTATTTTTATTTTGAACAAATTTAAAAACACCTCGTGGAATTTTCGATTTGTTGCCGAAATAAAAGATTGGTATAGTCCTCCAATCTTTCTTAACATCTATGACGTGAGTTTAAAGCGAGCCCAAACTATCTCTCGTAAAACGAAAAGGGGTCAGGAAGATTTTGGTTCAACCCAGAGTTACTGTATTTTTCGATTCATAGCTTTTGCAGGTGCATATTTCTTTCATCCTTTCGCTACGAAGGATTTTTGCTTCCTCGTAATATTTGATAGGAATAACATTATCGAATCCTTAGTTGTTCGGCCGTTTCAGTAATGAAAGGGTTAAGGTTTAGAAACAATTTCTCAATGAAGGGCAGTTCGAATTTGCATGGGTTCACTATTATTGCGTATCTGTATTTAACTTATAGCTTTTCACCGAAGTAATACTAAATATGGTAAATAAAACATACTACAGATGCAAATACATAGACATGATGCAATCAAGTCAAGATTAAAAAGAAATGCACATGCAATTAAGGACGACTAATCAGCAATCAACTATAATAATCATCCCTTCACCAATAACCCATGTGTAGTTTTAGTCTGACACATTATTTCCAACTACTGAACTAACCCAACAATCCTACAGGTTCACCAAACACCATAGGATTGGCAACCCTGTCTTCTTTATGTTCTCTACCTTTTTACAAAGCGGACTCTTCCACAATAAAAATATTTGGGATGCTAAGTAGCAGCAGTCGGACTAAAATAATAATTAGTAAACATATACAGGGTGGTTATAAAATAACGCTCGCTATTCGGAGTGGTCTGTAGCTTGAATGAATTATCCAAATGCATCAAAAATTGAGACACCACTAATCAAAAAGGGGGAAAAAGAATGGGATTATAAAAAAAGACAGAATCCCCAAACGAAATAATAAAACAATCACAAAAAACAAACTCGTCTCTTGACCAGAATTTAAATTACGAGGCGTCGTCAATTATGGCCAACACAGCTAATTACGCCTCGTAATTTAGAACCCTGGTCAAGAGACGAGTTTGTTTTTTATGATTCCATTCTCTCCCCCCCCCCCCCCTTCTAGTAAGTGACTCAAAGTTTTTTGCATTTGGATTATTCATTATAGCTACAGACCGCTCGGAATAGCGAGCGTTATTTTATAACCACCCTGGTATGGTATGATACATATATATTCCAGCTTGTGTGCTATAACCACCCTGTACTTACGACGTTGTAGCACAGTTTTTAACTATATTTTGAAGTTTTAATAGTTGATGTAATTTAATTTCGTCACCAATCTGCAAGCCTCATAACACCTGTAAATTGGCACTTTGCATTATACTAACCCTCCCTATGACCTTTGTTTTTGCCTTTAAAAAAAAACATTTGTGGGTGGTCTAATAACTTTGGCAAATTGTAACAGTAGTTGAATTGGCACATCTATTATTATGGGTGTTAAATGAAGTATTGTACACATTCATTTGAAAACAATATCCTTTTAATACCTTGTTACAAAATAGCGGCCAGAAAAATAAGTATCAAATGCACAAAAAAATCAGTCTTGTACGTCTTAAAACAGATTCAAAATACACATTTTAAATGCAATATAAAAATACACAGTAGTAATTCTTGAAAAGCATTACCATTAAAAAAAGTCATGGTTAGTTGAAGTAGTTACTACCGTTGGGTTGTTGTATAAACAAACTCCCAGATAAATGAAACATTGAGGAGTAAAAAAACAATAACAGAAAGTTACAAAAAGTAAGTAAACTCTTAGCAACACTCGGAAACAGAGGTCAACACTTCAAAACAATTTTTTCGCCAAATATTTACAATAAGTCCTTTTAGAAATGATGTTATCATATGATAATGATTTTCATCATATAAAAAAAACTTCAAATATAACATTTAGAAAGTACATTAAAATTTCAAAACATTTTACAGCATAGGCAAAAAAAAAAAAAAAAACTTTGTACAAATGTTGCGAGCTGCTATAAAAATGAAACATTTGTAAATCTGACATGGTATAAAAGCATCTACCGTATATACTCGTGTATAACCCGAAAAATTTTGGTCAAATTTAGTGCCGTAAAAAACGGGGTCGACTTATACACGAGACATCAAATTTCCGGGAGAAAAAATCCCTGATCCTTAAACTAAAACTAAATTTCGATCAAACTTAAGGTTTAACTACTATCTATTAAAAATAAAGACAGAAAAGCAGTTAAATTCTGACGATGAAATAAGATTGGTATCTATTCATTATTTCCACCAGAAAAATGCTTAATTGTTAGTTCTTGGCGTGATGCGTTGCGTATTCGCACGTGTAGGTCCGGCACAGGGCAGTTCAGTCAACCAGTCTTCAAGAGGTGTAAAGAAATGTTGCCAGTCCGTGACCTTGGCAGCGGGTCTTCACGCTTCACTGAACTTAGTTTCACAACTTCTCCATTCAGGGCCAGAATGTCAAGGACATGAAAGCGGAAACCGGTTTTTGCATGATGCGTATTTGCAAGTGTAGTTCTGGCACAGGACAGTTCAGTCAACCAGTCTTTCAAGAGGTGTAAAGAAACGTAGCCAATCTTTGACCTTGGTAGCGTTGTCTTCACGCTTCACTGAACATAGTTTCAACTTAGCTTCTTCATTCAGGGTCAGCAATGTCAAGGACATCAAAGCGGAAACCTGTTTTTGTTGGGGTTGAAATTTTATGCTTGCAAGTAAAAAAAATTACGGTCTCGTCATGAGCCGGTTTCTTCTAATATTTTCTTCAGAAGGCTCTAGCTTATTTCCTACCTCGACTTATACACGGGTAACCAATTTTGGAAGGATATTTGGTTAAAAAAAGGGGGGTCGGGTTATACACGGAGTCGGGTTATACACGAGTATATACGGTAACTTGTTATCAAAAGAGAAAAAAAACTAACTGCAATTTTCAGAATACTAAATAGTTCACACTTGCTAACGTTTGTAATAAGTGCAAGCGGTGGTTCGAGGCTAGCTATGAAAAAAAGCCAGCAATTCAAGAGCAAGGGGAAGTTACCACCACTTTGTGCATCACTAACATTTGCATATGTGCATAATTATATTTGCTTTAAAAAATAGTTATTATAACTTGTATGGAGTTTATAATTGTTATCACTCTGGTCTAGGTAAATTTTTCAAAAGAGATATAGAATCAATGTCGTATCACATATGGTACAGGAAGATTGTAGTGCGATGAACCAATCCTTCAATATGAAGGGTTTGTTTTGTCGCATACACTTTGGATTGGCACTTATACAATTTAGGAGGCTGAAGAATAAGAGTTAATTTTGTATTTCTGTATTTTAAAGCTCATCAATCGACATAATATTTTACACCCTTATCCTTATTTTATAAAAAGTACGTACAATTAATAATAATGAGTTTTAAAGCACACTGGTATTCCTTACAGTCAACATTTAATTCACATGCAAAGTTCCAATATAAAATTTTAGTGAAAACTTAGGAGTTTTTACAAAGCTGCATAAAATTTTTCAAAAAGCTGTTAACAAACTGCTTTCAAAGTAAACAAATTAGTTAATATTCGCTTTCCAATCCCTCATATCAGAAAAACCAGTTTTATATAGGGACTGGAAGAGTATAACTTCTTTGTTAATGAAATTGAATACATTAAAAAGAAAAACATGAAGATGGAAAATGTTAGGACAAATTCAACAATCAACAAAGAAACTCTTGTTGGAGAACTCCACTTTCTAAACAGGATTATTCAATATAGTTGCATCTCCTTGAGCTTCCCTCAGCTGCCTAAGGTAGGATCTTGTGTCAAAGAAGAACATGGTACTGAAGATCAGACCCAGCACACCGGGAATGTTGTTAATGTAGTACTTGTTGGATTCCCAGGGATCTGTGGAAAAATACAATCAATCATGTAGTAAGCAATATCTAATATGGTACAGGGTGAGGCAAACAATAGTGGCCCCAGTCTAGAGACAGGAATAGGAATACGTTGAAATTGCGGCGAAAAAAACTCTTGAAGCAGCCTAAAACCTGTTTTTGCATTGGTTGGATCGGATTAGCTTAACATTAGAGCTACTCATAGACTAGTGGCGAGTTCAGATCTTAGTTCGTATTGTATGAAGACGTCCCATAATGCAAATTTTGTGTCTTGCAATCAATTTAGAATGTTGCTATTACCAAAAACAAAAAGGTCCGATTCTCTAGGATAAATAACGGCCAAAACAATCAAATAATCACTAGTGGGAACTTTTCTTGATCTGCTCTGCAAACCTTGTTTATATTACATTTCAACTGGCTTCTAAAACCGTAGCGTAGTTGTCGGCAAATAAGTCGCCAAGCGTTTGTTTGGGCTTAGTATTAAAGCAATCAATAGCTTCAGTTAGCAAACCTGTTTTTGTATTGGTTTTAGACATGGCAAAATTTCTGTCGTATTCTTATCTCTAGACCGGGGCCACTTTTGTTTGCCTCACCCAGTATAACCGGGCTATAATCATGCAGTTAGCAATATACAGGGTGGCGTAAATAAAAGTGGTCCCGTTGGGGAGATAGGAATAAGATAGAATTGTTGACAAGTCAAAAACTAATTCAAACACAGGCTTGCTAAATGAAGCTATTTATCTCTCAAGTGTTGAGCCCAAATAAACGCTTGGCTAAATATTGCCGGTTCCTACGCTATAGTTTGACAAGCTAGTTTAAATGCAAAATAAACCTGAAGGTTTGCAAGCTGTGAAAAAAAATTTCATTAGTGATTATTTCGGTAATTTATCCTAAAGAATCGGACCTTTTTGTCTTTGTTAATACAAAATCTAAATTGATTGCAAGACATAAAATTTTCATAATTATTTTAAAAAATGGCATCTACACAACTGATCTAGGAACGTTTGCAAATATAAAGCATTTTAAAATATATATAAGAAACTTTAGCAAGTGCTAAACTTGGTTTAAAGGGCATCTTATTAAAATATTAATTTTTAAACACATACACTCTTAAAACAAAAGAGTGAAATCCACTCCTAGGACAAGTGCATTTTTGACACTGGAACGGAGTGAATATTAACTCAGACTGAGCTAAAATCACTTGTTTGGAGTGATCCTGTTGCAGGTTTAACATACAAAGGATCCACTCCTATAAGGGAAGTGCATTTTTGACACTGGAAAAGTGAAAATGAACTTGGACCAAGTTAAAATTGCTCGTTTGTTTTAAGAGTGTACAAACCTTGTTTGCTGCTAAGCGTTAATAAGTCGCCAAGCATTTGTTTGGGCTTAATATTGAAGCAATCAATAGCTTCAGTTAGCAAACCTGTTTTTGTATTGGTTTTTGACTTGGCAACATTTCTGTCGTATTCTTATCTTCACTTTGGGGCTACTTTTGTTTGCCTCACCCTGTATTAAAGTGCACCCTTATGAGGATTTAAGAACTAATTACGGTCACTCCTATAAGGGAAGTGCATTTTCGACACTGGAAAAGTGAAAATTAAATCGGACCAAGTTAAAATTGCTCGTTTGTTTTAAGAGTGTATACCTAGCAACTCATATTACTACATATAAAATAAAAGAGGGACCATGCATTGTGCATAGCTCAGTTTACCTTCATTGGTTAACAGTCCTCCAATAGTAGACGCCAATATAATAACAATCGCTATCACCATCTTTATTATGGCGTATCTCCAAAGGTTTCTCATGCGCTTAACGCTGTACTTCTCCAGCAATCTTCCCCTCATCACCTGGTAGGTTACGGTCAGGAAAACACCACAGCCGATAGCTAGAAAAAGAATAAGTAATTTTGTTGCAACTGTTCAAAATGCAAAACTAAATTTAATGGGTAACGAGACTGAATGAATGGTCTTGAAACCAAAGAGCCTTTGTGTTAATCTTTTAGAAGAAAATTATTTTCTAAACCACAATTCTTCAAATGTGTTCAATATTTTTTACAAATGTGTCTAATATATGATAAGCTAGCAGTATGGTCCTACCTTACTGGTAACCCGCTAACTTCGCATTGCTTCCTTTTAGAGGCATGCTCACTTACTTACTCAAAATCAAAACAAAATTTAATTCGTGTTGGCGCATGCACACTTAAAAAAGCTAACACTAATAGAGGATGAAGCAGGCTTAGGGCGAGCGCATATCTCAACCAAACTCAATCAAACTAATAGAGGATGGCGTCAAGCCTCCATTTCTGCCCGGTCCATGTATTTTCAAGCCCTGTTATGGTCCCGCAATCCCACGTGGATGACGTTTGTTTGAAATTAATCATATTAATTAAAAATCACAATCCAATATGAAAAAACTAAGCCTCAGGTGCACACGTAGGTATTAAAAGGAATCTACATTAAAAATTTCGATTTTTTCTAGAGCAGTCTAAGTAGGTCTTCTGCGATCCACAGACATACACACAGACACTCTTTCTTTTATTATTATAGAAGTAGCTGCCTTACTGATAATCCTGCTTTTGAAAGTGGTTGGAATATTTTGTATTGAAACAGGGTGAACAAAGTCCTAGAAAAAAGTTCCCCCGATATACCCCCAAGACTTTCCGGATTATGGGTTAGCTTGCATTACTTTTCTACATTTCCGAAAATCTGAGTTTAGAGGAATACTGTGATTAAAGAATCATGTTATAACATGATTCATGAGAGAGAGATTGATCCTTTGTCCAAGATTGGTCCTTCGGGCAAATCGGATGAACCAGAATAACTTTTTATTAAGTGTCAGTTGGTAGCAATCACAAGAACCTAAACCTACTGTTTAAGTAATCCAAAATGGAAAAAAATTCCCAGATATTTTGCAAAATTTGAAAAATCCCATGAGGATTCCCTGATATTTCCAGAATTGAAAAGTTCCCTGCGAATTCCCCGATTTCCAGATTTTGTTACCACCCTGGAAAATTATTTATCTAAACTTAAAAAAGTATTTGAACCATTTAAAAAAATTGGATTATTAAGACCTACAAGTCAGCTAAACGATAAAAAAACAATATAAAAAATTGAAAAGTTCCCTGCGAATTCCCCGATTTCCAGATTTTGTTACCACCCTGGAAAATTATTTATCTAAACTTAAAAAAGTATTTGAACCATTTAAAAAAAATTGGATTATTAAGACCTACAAGTCAGCTAAACAATAAAAAAACAATATAAAAAATTCAAAAACGGTCGAGAAACATGGCTTAGAAAATATATTTTTCTTTTGGATTAGCACAAGGGCATTTTGGTTTAGAGACCCACTTTCAGGGTTGGAAAAAAAACCATGTTAAATTTTTTTTTTACATTTCAATTTTGGTTTTCTATATTTACTTCCATCTCCAATATTTTTAGGCATATGCCTTGCATCTTTTTTTGTCAAAGAATCATAGAATACAAGAAATCCTTCGATTATCAGTCGATTCAGTGTCTTCATTTGATTAAATCAGATGAGCTAATAGAAGAATTATAAACTAATAATGTAATAGTTTCTGTTTGGTATTATTTCTATTTACTAAAATTATGTCCTACATTGATAATAACCATAAATCTCACAAATAGGGGCTATATAATAAATAGTAACAAATGTCAATAGTGTCGGGACCTAAAGTACCACATGTGATACTACAATGTTTACCGTTCCATCAGTGTCTACTATTTATCACAATCTCAATCTTTAAGGTAATACAGCATGGTCATTGATCCTAAAATAAAACCATGTCAATTTTATTGCTTCTTTTTGCACTAAGTAATTTCCCATCCATCATATTTCTATCCCCTTGCAGTAAAAATTTTTTTTTTAAACAAAATGTTTTAAACATAACAACCCTTCCCACGTTCATTTAGCTTTATTCGCACATAAGAAAAAAAAGTTGCCGATGATAATTTGTCCAAATTTCCTTATTTCATTAAACTTCTTCAGTTCAGAATTGGTGTTGATTATAAATATTTTTTCAAATCATTTTGATTGAAGAAAAGAAAATGTCAAATAAGCAAAATCGTTTTCATGGGTTTGTCTTTTTTGACAAGCGTGAAAATCTTCCAGAATTGCCGAGTCCGATTATCTCTATATCGCTCAAATTATATGGTTTGGTAAATAAGAATATGGTTTGGCCGATAAGAAGTTTTAAATACTCACTTCAATTCTTCTAAAAACATGTATATTTGTAACGTTAACAGCTTCCATACAAGATCTATACACATGATCAATCTTCAACACAGCCATTTAGTTACAACCAGTGGCACATTCAGAAAAAAAAAATATAGAAGGGGGGGAGGGGGGGGGGCTGACCAGGGGTCAATGGGTCATCCAAAGAAAAACTTTTTAAAACTCTTTAAATTAGAGATATTTTATTTTCTTTTTAAAAAGCAGTTGCTCTATGCTCTGTTCTTTTGGAAAAAATAGTTCTTAAACCTATTCGTTTTGCAAAAGTTGCTTTACACGTGGAAGTATTCAGGCAAACGTTAATAAAATAAATAAAATGAGCGTAAAATCCCATGAAAAAAAAACATTTCTTTGCAATAACTTGTATTACTTTTTAAGAAATAAAACTTATTCAACTATAAAATTTTAAGTAATTAAACTAACTTCAATTATAAAATTTCAGTATGTTATAAAAATTACAGTAGAAATAAAATATTTTTTTAGTAAGTTATGAAAATACGTACAATAACGCAATATTTCAATAAAATAATTGTAAAATAATAAATTATAATAAAATAAATATAATGAGAAATAAATGAAAGATATCCCACACAAACAAAGCAAAAACCACAACTACCATAGCCAAAATCCTCCTAATTTAACTTCTGAAAGAACGGAAGAACAACCGTTCAGAACAATGCCAAAAGAGCTGCTTTTCGTAATAAAGAATGGCAACCCTGGTTACAACTTAAACTTCTAAATTCCAAAAATTGACAATTTTTAGTTATTTTATTTCACAAATCTGCATTCTTTATCACATTTGCAGTTTGGTAAAAATTGTTTTGGTCAAATCCTCACATTTATTCCGGCAACATTTGGCACGTTTGAAAAATGTTGCCAACCCTGAAATGACGATGAACTTTTTTAAAAAATAAAACATAACTATCAAGTATCAACATACAAAAAAGTACAAACACAAATTTTTCGAAACTAGGCACTGCACCAACCCTGAAGATGACAACAGACTTAGCAAACCCCGGATTTGTTGATAGTTCTGGACTTGGCAAAAAATCTGAGTGCTCTCCTTAGTTTAGCCAAAAGTAGTTAATGAATATTTGTGGTAGCAAATTTCAAGTGCAGTTTTTTCTAAAAAATAACTAAAGAAAAAAAAAGTAATAATTCATATATTTTGTCACGAAAAATTAAAAAAAAAAGCTTGTATTTTACTTATTATCATAATTGACATAAAAGAAAAGGAAATTTAAACAAGACAAGACTTACCTAAATAAACGAAAAATACTCCTGTTCTGTAATTTTCATTTCCCTGGAAGTAGATAGCACAGCCCATAGCAAAGAGAAGAGTTACAAAGAGCAGTGTAAATTTTAGGATAATGATTATTTTCTTGTGTAAATCTCTTTTGTGGTTTGGTACAGATACCTCCATTTTATCAGAATTGTACATTTCTTCCATTTTTCTGTAAAAATAAATTGGATAAGAAGTATTACTACCGTTTTATTGGAAAAAATGCTACAAGTATGTAACGGAACATACATTTTAAACAATAACTGTCGTGAAAATTTTGTTTAAAACTAAGTAAATGAAACTTTATAAAATTCACCAGTACTACAAACAATAATGGCACATGTTGATTTGCCAACTACAGCTACAAGCTCAAAAACTTGCAATACCAAGTTTAAAAAAAAATACACGTACATAATATTTTATGTATTATATGGACTACAGTAAACAATGAAGAAATTAAAAAAAAAGTTTTAAACTATATGTATTGCATAATTTGTTTTATAGACTTACTTACTATCTACTCACTCACAGCAAGAAAATAAGCGTCCCAAACCTTCGAAGCTAAAAGAAAAGCTGCTTTCCTGAATTCTGATTCTTGTTCTGGAATCTGGAGGACTCAATTTGGTGATTCCGACTGTCTATTTTTAGCCTCATTTAAGAGCTTTAACACAGCTAATAAAACTTTGTAATGAAGAATCAACCAAACTCGGCATCTCGAACTTATTCATAAATAGATGAGAGAGGAACAAACTAAAACACATTTTCAGATTTTAGAATTTTATTTTTATTTTCTTGCCTGCAAAATACTTCGTATACGCATCGTTAAAGCAGGTATCGAAACATCGAAAAAGGTACAAAGAAAAGTACAGTTCTAGTAAGGTTTCACTTTCACAAAATAGCCAGCTAAACGCCGGCTAATGGAAATTAATAATAATTATTAATAATAATATTAATAGGGTAGGGGCCGATACATATATATTCCGGCTTGTGTGCTTGATCAGAAACCCGCTTATAAAACTTCGTCAAGTAGACAGACACAGAAAGAATTTTTACTGTCACAGAGAGAGAAATTACACCCTGGGCAAAGGCGGGAATCAAACCGCACCCGGTACAGTGCGTAGACTGTTAGCGGAGGCAGTTATCTTAACCCCTCGGCCATCCGGGCTCAAAGGATGATAATAATTCGTTAGGGTAGGTTAGGTACTGTATACCCTGGTCAAGTGACGAGGTCTACACCTGAGCGGGAATCCAAAACAAAAGAGTGGCCTTGACAACAAGAACAAAATCACTTATAAACTACAAATGTTGAAGGTCCAAGATGGATTAAAAAATGATTATCAAAAAAACTTAAATATATTTGCATAAGTTCTACACAGATTGGAACTCCTTCCCCCTTAAAAATGGCGTATTGCCGGACAAAGTCGACCGAGCGCTCCTTAAGGGGGTTCAATACCCAAAAAATCGGTGAAAAAATCAAAACAAAAATTATTGGCTTAAAATACTATTACAAACTTTATTAATAATGTCTCCAAGTATCAAGACGATTGGAAAACTATTTTTGACATTAAAAGCTATTTTAATGTCATGGCTTCGTAAGAAAATGGGTTAACAATAAAAACTTTAAATGCGTTTTTCTCAGAACTTGATTTTTTGAACTTCGATGTACCTTTTCTCAAAAACTATGCTATGTTTTCTCGTAAACTTTTTTTATATGATGTAATACATAGTATAGATTAATCTGAGGTTATAAATTTTAATAAAACTAAAGTGAAAAAAATTTTATGGGGCAAAAAAGTGAGACATTTCATGATTTTTTGGGTTCTTTAAAACTTATTTTATTCAAAAATCTAACAGTTATTTAGAAAAAACTTTTACCTCAGATTTATATATAAGGTTGGTATAACACCCACAGAAAATTTTAAGATGATCTGATCAGTGGTTATTGTGAAAAGGTACATTGCAATTGGCCAATTTAACATTACCGATATACAACATACTGAACCCCCTTAACCCTTTCAGTCCCAAAAATTTACTACACAACAGAAACATCTGATATTCACAAAATAAGCTTATTTCAGGTCAAAAATAAGAGTTCCACAAGAAAAAAAATTAATTTTAACTTTTTACATGGTTTTTGAAATAATGCCAAAATTTTTTAACTGTGGAAAACAACAAAATAAAAAAGTATAAATTGCCTAAAAATACTTCGGGTTATACATTTTAAGGTATTTGACCATATTATTAAACAAAATACTAATTATTTTAACCGAAATAGTTTAAATTGTGTTTTAAATATGTGGAACTGAAGTGAACTTTTCAAAAATCAGGTGAAACGCTTGTTAACTATTTTCTAAATAAAAAATAGTAGTTCTGACTTCTATTGAGATTAATGTAATATATATTCTAATAGAACGAAGTGTGAAGAATCGTTTGGTTTGGTTTGGTTTTAATTATCGTCGCACTAGAGCTACACGAGGGCTATTGGCGACGGGCGTCGTATTTTTGAACCACAGTCAGGTGACGAGCCACACCTGAATGGGCACCCAACGCAACCGTTAAGGGCGACATCGTACGCAGTGTTAGGACTTTGAAGGATATTTAACGTGCACTCCCTTACTCGGGGTATTATTCGTCGGACATTTTTGGCTGCACGGGCCGTTTATAGGTCGGCAGCTATTTTGGCGATGCCCGGCCCCGAACCTGGGACCTTCCGCATGCTAAGCGAGTGCTTAACCGACTGGGCTCCCCAGCCCCAAGAAGAATAGAATGACGTGTGTTTGGATGTCATAATGCGACATAAACATTGGGGAAAAAATATTGAAAGTCATGATTTCAAATGGCATCACTGGGACTGAAAGGGTTAAAAAGGTTAAATAACATGAAACAATGTTTCTTACAAGGAAGTTGGAGTAGCACAAGAGCTACACGAAGGCTATTGGTGACGGACGTCATAATTTTGATAGATTGGTAGTTTTGAATTATCGTCGCACTAGAGCTACACGATGGCTATTACTTCATAATTTAGAATCACACCGCTAAGGGGAAAATAATTCTTTATTTTTTTTAAACTTAAAATAAATAAATAAATATATATTTTTTTTAAACTTAAAATTTACTATTACCAATGCCACCGTACCCTTTGTTTTTTTTCATATGATGCAAATATTAAAAATGCTCTCCTGATTTCTTTTTCTTATTATACAGGGTGGTTATAAAATAACGCTCGCTATTCGGAGAGGTCTGTAGCTTTAATGAATAATCTAAATGCTTCAAAAATTGAGACACCTACTAAACAAGAAGGGGGGAAAAGAATGGAGCATTAAAAAAGATATAATCTTAAAGAATAATCATAAAAAAACTCGTCTCTTGACCAGGGTTCTAATTTACGAGGCGTCGTCAATTATGGCCAATTACGGCCAACACAGCTAATTACACCTCGTAATTTAGAACCCTGGTCAAGAGACGAGTTTGTTTTTTATGATTCATTCCCCCCCTTTTGATTAGTAAGTGTCTCAAAGTTCGTTGCATTTGGATTATTCATTTATTCATTCAAGCTACAAACCACTCCGAATAGCGAGCGTTATTTTATAACCACCCTGTATATGAAAAGGATTTTTCCCTCACAAGGAAGAGTAAACGTATTTTTTAGTTGATTCTAGAAATGAAGAAGAACATCGAACGTCCAAAGTTGAGCATCGATGATAAGAAATGTTTAATGCATCAGCTATAAAATGTGCTGTTTTAACAGTTTCTGTAGGAAGGGCTTATGTGGCGCGACTGGATGATGCTGTTGTTGGGATGTGGTGAAGATATGATTAGGTTAGGTTTGAATTATCGTCGCACTAGAGCTACACAAGGGCTATTGGCGACGGGCGTTGTATTTTAGAACCTCAGTCAGGTGACGAGCCAACACCTGAATAGGCACCCAACGCAACCGTTAAGGGCGACATCGTACGCAGCGTTAGGACTTTGAAGGATATTTAACTTGCACTCCCTTGCAAGGGGTATTATTCGTCAGACATTGTTGGCTGCACGGGCCGTTTATAGGTCGGCAGCTATTTTGGCGATGCCCGGGCCCCGGACCCGAACCTGGGACCTTCCGCATAATAAGCGAGTGCTTAACCGACTGGGCTCCAAAGCCCCAACTTGTATATTACATAAATTTTTACTTTATTTCAATTGATTATCCCCACTTCACGATAAAATGAGTTTGTGAGACTTTTTTTTTTAAACATTATAGGCGTTCAACTTTGAATGCTTATATCTCAACAAATAAGTCAAATTAATTATTTTTCTTTTGGATATGGTGTAATTTGAATATGAAGAGTACAAGGGAAAAACCGATTGATTTTGTAGAGAAGTTTCCTTAGCAGGCCACTTTGGCGATGATAGCGAGTGATCGCCTAAACTTGTGTAAGGAAACCAGTTCCTGCCATAGATATCATAGTTAAAGTAATTGAGTGGCAGATCACGTGACCTCCAAATGCTTACGAACGGGACGCGCAAGGAGCTCCCAGAAGAGCCCCAATGAAGCCAGTGTTGTTGGTCACGTGATCTACCACTCTAATACTCTAACTACTATCTCTGTGGTTCCTAGCTACCAAGATTCAGGCGATTGACGATCCCTGTGCTTGGACCAAGCGAAGAAGAAAGAGAGAAACCGGTTTTCTGCCGCCAATGTCCGCCAAGTAGACAATTGCGGGTGTCCGCCTAATAAATCAATCGGTTCTTCCCGTGTACTCTTCATAGGATAAATATTTTTATATAAAAAATTGGGTGTTGCCGTTGGAATTTTCGAAGTTGATACCCGTTTTAATACGTATAAAGCTCTTATTACCACCCAATCTTTTTTTTAATTACCATTGTTTGAAAACATGCAATAGCAAACAATTCTGTAAAATGATTTTTTTACAGTGTACAATATAGAACAGCTTGAGGAAGACTAACCCCCTTTGTTCCAATTGGGTTTTCTCCCTGTTTGGAATATACTGCTACATTGTTGATGACGTCATGTACGAACAAATGGAAAAAATGTTAAAATAATGAAAGTTATGATCATGTTAAATCAACGATACTACCGGGAAATGACACCAGCGTTCCTCGGAACAGAATTTATTTTGCGAAGGAAATCCGGGAATATGCTCTTTCACTCTTAAAAGAAATACATCGATATATAAATTATTTGTAACTCTTTACGCGAATAGATTTTTTTTATTCCTTGTGATTTGAAATTGTATTAAAAAGTGTTTCTGTAGCTTGATAAATTAATACTGCTGTCAGGAACCATTAGTAAGTCATTCTGCTTAGGAACTAGTACAAAAAAAAAGACATTTGAAATATATGCCTTTGAAAAAAAACGAGAATGAAATTTTGAACGTCGCTAATATTTTATAAAAAAAAATTTGTTAAACAAAATTTTAACTAGCCGAATGATAACACATGAACATTTCCTATGAATTGAGAAGAAATAACTCGGTAAAAGGTAAGTAACTTTACAATATCTTTAACTGTAAAAGACGTAGAACTAGAATAGAGAGTAGCTGGAACCCCCCTAGAGTACTTAGGACCACTCTTGTACGAAGTATTAGTTCGTCCTTTTATTTAGCTTCTCTAGCCTTTTAAGACCTGATCAAAATCCTACATGTATTTTCTTAATCTAAAAATATTTTTCATAGAAATGTATGCTAAAAAGTATGTTTTGCAAAGAGTTTTTTTAAAAAAAAATTATGTTTAACAGCTACTTAGGGACACGCCTTAAACTCTAAAACTATACATTTTTGCGGTATAAATGCAACAAAAAAAAAAAGCCCGTATCACTTTTTTGTAGTTAACAAATTATTTTAACATTGTTTTTAATGCAAAATGCCTTTAAAATAAACTACTAAAATAACTTTTTAAAAAGTTTGAAATTTTTTTTAAAAAATATTTTTCAAAACTCTAATATCGCATTGACCCTTGTTCAACTTCACTTTTTTTATAGAAATAAATGATTGATACCTGTAACCAAAGGCTAAAAATTGATATTTGGATCTTCTTCTCTTCTATCCTAACAGTTCAATTTCGGAACAAATTAAAGTGTTAATTGTTTGTGGGGAGGTTTTAAAAAATAAGGCGCCAGGTTGCAAAGAGGCTAGACTAGAACTATCTTGAGTTTCCTGTTAACATTTTTAAAAGACCCGTTTAACGGGCTTAAATGAGGTTTTAAGAGCAAACTGGTTATGGGAAAATCAGTTTAAACCGAAGACGCGAAATTAATTAATGCTTGGATATACATTTGATTGCACATTTATACATTGATGATATTTTCGTGACAAATAAACAATGAAAGCAATGCGTTATTTTATGCAAGCATTAATAGTTACATACCATTAAAAATCATTTTGTTATAGCCTAAAAAACAGGAAATTGCATTCGATAGCGAAACAAGTCAGTTTCAGCTGATTTTTACATTTTAAGGATGCAAAATATTCGGCAGGTTGAACCGAACATCCGACTAATTGGAGTCCGGTTGAGAGGAACCCTACTGTTTTATTTTTTTTTCAAACTTTTCAAAAAGTTATTTAGGTAGTTATATTTAAAGGCATTTTGCATTAAAAACAATGTTAAAATAATCTGTTTACTGCAAATAAGTGATACGGCCTTTTTTGTTGTATTTATAGCACAAAAATGTGTATTTTTAGAGTTTAAGGTGTGTCCCTATAAGTGGTTATTAAACATAATTTTAAAAACACATTTTTAGCATATATTTGTATGAAAAGTATGTTTTGATTGAGAATATACGTGCGGGATTTCGCTCGGGTCTTAAGAGGTTAAAGTTTATTTTCCGTGCGCATTCTGCCAGGTTATTGCCGTGGTTAGTTCTTAAGGGGTCATAGGAGTCTTAAAAATGTGCAAAGAAGGTACTACAAAACATAGCTTGATCTTTCATGTCATTTTTGAACTACTCAATGTATAAGTATAATTTTTTATATGCAATTCTACAAGATTTATTTATTATAAAACAAGTTTTAAAATTTATGAAACTTCAGCCAAAACTATAATAAATGATATTAAACATGAAGCTATTTGAACACATTGTGATTAGGCTTGCGCGGCAAATTGTGAGGTCAAAATTGAAAAAATGACCAAGAAAATGGGCGATATTATATTATAGAAATATGTATAAACAAAGACTTATACCTAAATTCTCAGCTCTATGACCCCTTAAATCCTCATTGGCGGTGCACTTTAATAGATATCTATTACGGTTTATGCCTAAGACGTAATTCCTATACCAAAACACACCTTAAGTTTGCAGCATTGAAATGTTCTAGGCGGAGGAAACGGCGTAAACAACGCTGCTAGCGCCGAAATTTTGCGTGCTCTGATTGGTCGCTCCTTTCCGATACGTTCAACCTGATATTCGTGCGCCCAGTTACGTCAAAATCCAAGGAAAAAATAATTAATATTTCTTTCTAGCTGAAGCAAAAACTAACAAAAATGGTAAAAATATGTCTTGAAATAACGAATAAATTGGTTTATTGAATGTGTGAAATACCTTTTTTATTCGATTTTTTCACTCGAAAATGAGAACTATTTACAATTTTTCTCGTAGAACATTTCTATACTGCAAACTTAATATGAGTTTTACTGTAGCATTTCCGAAAATGCGAGATTAACTCTCAAACTAATAAATAAGTATACAGTCAAACTCGATAACAACGATAACTCGTTTATAAAGTTAAAAATGCTCGGTTCCATGAAAAAAATCAGTATGTATATTCGTTATACATTAAAATTAAAAATCGATATTGTTTTTCTATAGTTTTTTCAAAATGGCCGCCGCCGTAGTAACTTATCTCGTGAGACCCTCGTGGATAAAAGTATATATCGACGGGCGTTCCATTCTACTCCAAAATTGATCTAAAATCAAAATTTGTTGTATGAAAATTTTCATAAAACTCACATATTCTAGTTTAACTACTAAACAACCAAAAAAGTTGAAAACCTGTAAATCGGCACGCCTAAGAATAAAAATGTTCGATTTTTTTTTACTCTTTTTTTCAAAGGTTTTTGTGTAAAAAACTGTAATTAAAATTTTTTTTTTTTTTTAGTATTTTTGAGGTTTTATTAGAAAATAATACTATAGAGAAGACCTATACCAAATTTTATAAGGATCGATTAAGAATTTTTTGAGTTATCTTCCCCGCCAATTTCAAAAATAGTTTTGAGATAAACGTGCTTAAGGGGGAATGGGCGTGCAGGACCGGGGGTCTCCAAACTCAAGTGCCTCAATGTTAATCCAATGGGAAAAAACTATTTTCTTTGCCACTTTTCTCCGGCTGTACTGAATATTTTTACAAGCGGATTTTTTTATGTGATAAATGTAGCTGACTTACAGGTCTCTATCTTCCCACTTTTTGAAATTGCTTCGAATATTTTGTGTAAAATAATTTATTGAATATTAAAAAAAAATATTCGTACTAATTTCAAAAAGTGGGATTGTCGGGACCTGTAAGTCAGCTACATTTATCACACAAAAAAATCCGCTTGTAAAAATATTCAATACAGCCGGAGAAATGTGGCAAAGAAAATAATTTTTTCCCATTGGATTAACATTGAGGCACTTGAGTTTGGAGACCCCCTGTCCTGCGCGCCCATTCCCCCTTAAGGTTTTGACAAAGCCCTAAAGCGACGAGTTGAGGTGAAACATTCAAATGAGTTTTTAATCAATAAATAATGCGAATTTGATTAAACAAAATTTGCAGGCATAATATTGAAATGTTAGTTTAACTATTTATGAAATGAAAAATAATTCGGTTTTTACATGTATCGCCCCCCCCCCCCCCTCCCTCCTTAAGGGGTCTTAAGTGCAAAGAATGTACTACTAAGCATAGTTTGCAATTTAATGTAATTTTTTAACTACTCAATATCTAAGTATAATTTTTTATGTATATTCCTTATTCTACAGGATTTATTTATTATAAAACTAATTTTAAAATTTATAAATCTTTAGCCAAAACTAAAATAATAAATGATAACAAACATAAAAATATTAACACAATTTGAAAACATTTGGATTGGGCTTGCGCGCCACATTTTGACATAGGTCAAATGAAGGAAGATTTTGAGGTCAAAATTGAAGAAATGACCAAGAAAATGACTTTCTATTGTACAAATATGTACAGATAAAGACTTATACCTAATTTCTTAGCTCAATTTTAATTAAAACTTATTTTAAAAACTTTAATTGATTTTTTTTTTAATTTTTGATTTTGAAATTTTTTGTATCAATAAATATTGTTTTATTTTTCTTTTAAACAGGTATAAGTCTTTATTTGTACAATATAAAGTCATTTTCTTTGTCATTTCTTCAATTATGACCTCAAAATGCGGCGCGCAAGCCTAATCCAAATGTTTTCACATCTTTTTATGTTTGTTATAATTTATTTTGGTTTGGCCAAAGTTTCATAAATTTTAAAATTTGATTTATTATAAATAAATCTCATAGAATTACACATAAAAAAAATTATACTTATGTATTGATTAGTTAAAAAATTACATGAAATCGAAAACTATTTTTTTTAGTACCGTCAGTGCGGGTAACTTTGGCCAAAATCATAGTTTTTTTCCCAAAAGAAGAAAAATTTAACTTCAAAAACGATTTAAACACTTAACAATCCTTATGCATTCTAAGTATTGTACAATGTACATTTAGGAATAATTTTCAGGGATTCTTGTTACATTTTATAAATTAATAAAAAAATTGGTATTAATTTTAAAAAATAAGACACTGTTAGGAGCCGGGCGGGTAACTTTGGCCACCCAAGAAATACATAAGAAACATAATTTTTAACATCCTTAAAAGCTGTGTTAACGATTCAAATAGCAATATTAAAACTTTAAACCCAAAAATAACAAAGTTACAAGACATATAGTTATTTAAAATGGTATATAACTTAACATTTACATTGCAGTGCATCGTGGAATGGCATTACACGTTGAATACTAGTATTGTTTGTCGCTTAAAAGAAAGAAAAATAAACTTCTATTTTAATAAGGAAAAAAGAACTTTTTTGAAGCAAGATGTAATAACAAATATATTTGTAAAAAGCAAACGATTTTATTATAAAAGGTGAAAAATAATATATTTATAATTAGGAATTTGAAAATGCTTACCTTTCGACATTTGCGATTTTGAGTGGAATACGTATCTTGCATTCTATCTTTATCTTTTTAATGTTTAAAATCATGAGATTAAAAAAATATCTAAAAAATGAGTTATCATAAAAGTAAGAATTTTTTCAAAAATAGTTAAACTTAATACACTTTTACATACATTTTTTAAAGTGCAAAGTTCCATAAAGAAATATTTACATCTATGGCCGAAGTTACCCGCATTCATCGGCAAAAGCTTCCCAATTACAAATATTTAAATACAGCATAAAAAGTAGTCAACTTAGAATAAAACAAATGGTGTAATATTCTTCCTCATTAATAAAAGAATCGAATAGAGTGTTTTATTTAAATATTTTCAATCTTTTTTTAAGTGTTCCAGACAAAAGTTGGAAGAGATAGATTTTTGTCATTTTATGCTCGTAAGAATGAAAACAGCATTTGAAGTATTGCCAGATTTAGAATGAGATTTTTTTTACATGAAATGAAAGGCGATATTTCCACCTTTCCAAAAATAAAAAACAATTTAAGATGAGATCATTTTATAAAGAGAAATTATGAAACAAATCTTTTTCCGACGCGTGGCCAAAGTTACCCTCTGTGGCCAAAGATACCCGCTTTGACGGTACCTTCTTAGCACATTTTTAAGACTCCTAAGACCCATTGAGATGAACTGAAAGCATTTCCCCGGCCCATAAAGCTTTGAGCCAATGCTAAAAAAACTTTTAACTCGAAGTCGCTTTAAGTGAAATACTATCTCTTAACCCGAACAAAAATTCAAGATATATGACTTTTTTCCCTAGTAATTCAAAGTTTCGAGTAACAAATGAAACGAAATTAAAAAAAAAAAAAAACCGGCAACAAATGTTCAAAAAATAAATGTCCTCTGGTTTGAAAAAATCACGAGATCTTTTCATGATTCGTCAATTTTAATCAGATGAATGATGCGGCAAGTGTGGGATGATCTATTACGTCATAAAAAGCGTAGTTGTTTCTCCACATGTGTTAAAAGTAAAGAACAATGAAATTGGAAGTGGTATTTAAACTTATTGTTATTCATTCTAAATGAATCGCAATCAGCAGTATATTTCTTTCGAAACAAAACAATTGTTTTGATGATATTGATGTCAAATGTTTTAAAAAAAAGCGTAAATTGTGTCAAAATATGGTGTAGCTAAAATCACCATTTCAACGATTTCAAAAAATGCATTCTTAATTGCTGTTCCTAAAAAAAAATCCTTATTTTCTCTAGTCTATACTACTCCAAAGGAACATTATTGAGTTGCTAATTGTATATATAATACCATTGTATTGGGGTAGGGGTCGATATATAGTATAAATTCCAACTTTTGTGTGTTTGATCAGAGACCCGCATTATAAGCCTTCGTCGACAGACACAGGAAGAATTTTTAATGTCACAGATAAAGGAAGTACACTCAGGGCTAAGGCAGGAATCGAACCCGCACCCGTTACATTTCGCAGACAGCTGGCGTGGTCCTAACCACTCGGCTATCCGGGATCCTATTATTGTATTACATTATGAAATTTGAATAAATTTGTAAGTAATATTTTTAAAAAAATATTCACGGGTTCAGTGCAAAAAACACTTGACGGTAAACATGAAATTCGGTTAACACGAAATGTTTGGGTGCTACCTAGTTCGCGTTAACAGGGTTCAACTGTATATTGCTTTTTAAAAAAATTCAACTCCCCTGTTACAAAGCTAAAAATAATATATATGAAATCCAAAAAGCCATTTTGAAGAAAATTTTTATAAGGCTTAAAAATAATGTGAAAAGTCGCCAAATTTGAATTTTTTTCTTAGAACTATTTATTCAGCAGTATGGAGGAGAATTTGACTTTTGATTTAAGTTTCTTAACACAAATTTTAAATCAACAATTAATCATAAAGATATTCATCCTAAAATCTGTAATGCATTGCTGCCTTCGAACTAATTGTTTTCATAGATGTTGCTTTGCATTACAAAAAGAAAAAAAAATTGCATTCAAATCGAACAATAGGTGATTGGTATTTTTCCGCCCTCGAAATTATTCATTTTTCTACTGCCACAGCTTTTAAAATAGCAGAAACGAATATTCTCTGTAATTATTATTAAAATTAAACGCGATTTAATGTATTTAGAATTGCTAGTTACTATTTAGTTTGCCTAAACTCAAACTAATAGCACATGGGTAAACATTTCTTTAATCAAAGGGGTAATTTTATAACTTCGTTTTCTTTTTCAGTAATAATAGTAAAGGGTGTTTATAAAATAACGCTCGCTATTGTAGCTTGAATGAATAATCCAAATGCATCAAAAATTGAGACACTTACTAATCAAGAAAGGGGGAAAAGAATGGAATCATAAAATATACAATCCTAAAGAATAATCATAAAAAATAAACTTGTCTCTTGACCAAGGTTCTAAATTACGAGGCGTCGTCAATTATGGCTAATTACGGCAAGCACATCCAATTACGCCTCGTAATTTAGAACCCTGGTCAAGAGACGAGTTTGTTTTTTATGATTCCATTACTTCCCCTCCCCCCTTCTTGATTAGTTAAGTGTCTCAAAGTTTCTTGCATTTGGATTATTTATTAAAGCTACAGATCACTCCGAATAGCGAGTGTTATTTTATAACCACCTTGTATATCGTCACTTAAGTTCCCACATGTGCTATCTAACTTTGCGAAACAGTAGAAATTTACTGAAAGGTTACCCTTGGCGAAACTTTCCAAAATCGCGCCAAAAGTAGGCCAATAACCCAACCGCAATGCTTGGATGGGTTAGGATAGGTTTGAATTATCGTCACATTAGAGCTACATGAGAGAACCGAAAAACGCGTTTGTTCATTTAACAGCGGTTGTTCGGACTTTCTTGTTACATAATATCATGTTTACATAATGTATTACTGAGATATGTAACAAGAAATTTCGAACAGCCGGTGTTAAATGAACAAATACGTGTTTTCGGTTCTCCCTCGTGTAGCTCTAATGCGACGATAATTCAAACCTATCCTATAATTTCGGTAGGGTTTTCGACCAACTTTTTGCGCGATTTTGGAAAGTTCGCCAAGGGTTACCCTTCAGTTCATTTCTACCGTTTCGCAAAGTTAGATAGCACATGTGGGAACTTAAGAGACGATATAATGATTTCGTTCACTTAGTATTCAACCTTGTTTATAGAGTCGCAAACATCGTGGTCTCTTGGTTGGTAGACATATATATTAATTCAGGTTTGTGTGCTTGGTCAGAGACTCGCTTATAAGCCTTCGTCAAGTAAGAAACACACACACGCGCGCACACACCCGCACCATGCACACTCGTACACACACACATGCACACGCACACGTGGATCCATCTAATTTCTAGAGACCGAGGCCAACTAGAGGATCCCCAGAATCGACTTGTCACCCCCAGAGTTTATTGATTTGGCATGGGAACTTGGAGGACTTTGTGACCACGACGGATTTAACGTGCACCAGTCCCCATTAGCGTACACGGGGGTCTTCGGAAGGCAGCGGGGCTCGAACTCGCAACCTTACCGACCAGGCTATCCCAGCCATCTGTGGTCTCTTAAATACCACTATAACAGGGTTATACTATTAGTTCAGAAATCGAATCGGTGAGTGCAGAAACAACGTCAGTCACAAATTTCAAAATTTTCAGGAGGGAGAAAAAACGTAATAAATCCTCCTCTATTTCTGCACTCAACACTCGAAACAAACGTCCAGTATATACGAAACTACTCAAAAGACTAACGTAGTTTTTGCACACAACACGCATCTTGCCTTTCTACGCTTATTTTCATTGAAAACGAGTTTTCATTGAAAACGAGTTTTCGGATTTTTTTTGACTGAAGTGGTTTCTGCACTCGCCGATTCAATTTTACCATCAGCTTCATTTTTTTTAGCTCATTTTTCACTTGAAACAAGTCGAATATCGATAAAATGGACTCCAGCAGCGAACCACCAGAGCCTGCGAAGAGTCCGTGCCTCATCGTGAAAGCTGTCTTACTGGTCTTGAGCATGATCTGCGCCACATTTGGACTCTTCTTTTTCGCCTGGATGATACACTTGAGGGCGGTCTACAGTTCGCTGACGTTGGGTGAGTACAGGGTGGTTATAAAACAACGCTCGCTATTCGGAGTGGTCTGTAGCTTAAAGGAATAATTTGAATGCACCAAACATTGAGACACTTACTAATCAAGAAGGGGGAAAAGAATGGAATCATAAAACACAAACTCGTCGCTTGACAAGGGTTCTAAATTACGAGGCGTAATTAGCTGTGTTGGCCGTAATTGGCCATAAATGACTACCCCTCGTAATTTCGAACCCTGGTCAAGAGACGAGTTTGTTTTTTATGATTATTCTTTTTTTTATGATTATTTTTTAAATTTCTATCTTTTTTATGATTCCATTCTTTTCCCCCCTTCTTGATTAGTAAGTGTCTCAATTTTGATGCATTTCGATTATTCATTCAAGCTACAGACCACTCCGAATAGCGAGCGTTATTTTATATTTACTCTGTACAGGGTGAGGCAAATAAAAGCGGCCCCAACGTGGAGATAAGAATACGATGGAAATGTTGCCAAGTCTAAAACCAATACAAAAACAGGTTTTCTAACTGAAGCTATTGATCGCTTCAATATTAAGCCCAAGCAAACGCTTGGCGACTTATTTGCCGGCAAATACGCTGTGGTTTGAGAAGCTAGTTGAAATGAAATCTTAACAAGGTTTGAAGTGATTATTTCGGTCGTTATTTATCCTAGAGAATCGGACCTTTTTGTTTTTGTTAACACAAAACATTCTAAATTGATTGCAAGACACAAAATTTGTATTATGGGACGTCTTCATAATATGCGACTAAGATATGAATTTGCCACTAGTCTATGAGTAGCTCTAATGTGAAGCTAATCCGATCCAACCAATGCAAAAACGCAGGTTTCAGGCGGCTTCAAGAGTTTTTCTCGCCAAGCATTTCTACGTATTCCTATCTCTAGATCGGGGCCACTTTTATTTGCCTCACCCTGTATTACAGAGTTAATTAGGGTCGAATGTGTCGTAAAATCAGAAATCTCGATTTGTTGGGTTTTTTTTTTTTGTATTCTGCTTATCTTAAGAGGTCACAGGAGTCTTAAAAATGTGCAAAGAAGATACTACAAAGCATTGTTTGATCTTTCATGTCATTTTTTAACTACTCAATAAATGAGTATAATTTTTTTATATGTAATTCTACAGGATTTATTTATTATAAAACAAGTTTTAAAATTTATGAAACTTTAGCCAAAACTAAAATAAATGATATTAAACATGAAGCTATTTGAACACATTGTGATTAGGCTTGCGCGGTAAATTGTGAGGTCAAAATTGAAAAATGACATAGAAAATGACTTTATATTGTACAAATATGTACAAACTAGGACTTATACCTAAATTCTCAGCTCAATTTTAATTAGAAATTATTTTAAAAACTTTTTTCTAAAAAAATTAATAAAAATCGTAAAATTTTGATTTAAAAAAAATTTAAAAATAATTTCTAATTAAAATTGTGCTGAGAATTTAGGTATAAGTCTTTGTTTGTACATATTTGTACAATATAAAGTCATTTTCTTGGTAATTTTTTCAATTTTGACCTCACAATTTGCCGCGCACGCCTAATCACAATGTGTTCAAATAGCTTCATGTTTAATATCATTTATTTTAGTTTTGGCTAAAGTTTCATAAATTTTAAAACTTGTTTTATAATAAATACATCTTGTAGAGTTACATATAAAAAAATTATACTTATACATTGAGTAGTTCAAAAATGACATGAAAGATCAAACTATGTTTTGTAGTACCTTCTTTGCACATTTTTAAGACTCCTGTGACCCCTTAAGCTTCAACTTAAGACCAAGATTATTGCTTTCTGTTTCGTGGTACTCTTTTCATAAATATTTTAAAGAAACTCTTAACATCGGTTCTTACCTAAACCTTATTTTTCCTTTGCGTTTTCTGAAATATAAGTTTTTTCTACAGTTGGGAACATTTTTCTCATTAACTATAAAAGATATCAGCATCTTTTGTTTTGTTATTCCTCCCCCATTAATAGCTCTTTGATTTAAACCGAGGAATTTCAAATGTATTTGTTAAAAAAAAGTTCACGACTTTAAATCTGATTTTTTTTTTTGTGTGTTTTTCTTAAAAAAAAAAAAATCAGATTTAACGTCGTTAACTTTTTTTTTAGCAGATACATTTGAAATTCCTCAGATTAAGATCAGGAAAATTAAAAAATTCTTTTACAGTGGATTTTTTAAAAAATCCACTGTAAAAGAATTTTTTAATTTTTGACATATTCTCAGTTTAAATAAAAGAGCTATGTGTAAGGAACAAAATTATATAAAAAAACATCATAATAATATCTCATATTTTCCTAAAGTTAGGTAAATTAACATGGAAGAGATAGAAACCATCTGACTATACCGTTATGGGGAAATGGGCTTGCTGGACCGGGGGAAGAAACTTTTTCTGAAAAAATTAATAAAAATTTAAAAATTTTGTTTTTAAATTTTTTTTAAAAATAATTTCTAATTAAAATTGAGCTGAGAATTTAGGTATAAGTCTTTGTTTGTACATATTTGTACAATATAAAGTCCTTTTCTTGGTCATTTTTTCAATTTTGACCTCAAAATTTGCCGCGCAAGCCTAATCACAGTGTGTTCAAGTACCTTCATGTTTAATATCATTTGTTTTAGTTTTTGCTAAAGTTTCATAAATTTTAAAACTTGTTTTATAATAAATAAATCTTGTAGAATTACATATAAAAAAATTATACTTATACATTGAGTAGTTAAAAAATGACATGAAAGATCAGACTATGCTTTTATCTTCTTTGCACATTTTTAAGACTCCTTAGACCCCTTAAGGGGTCATAGGACTCTTAAAAATGTGCAAAGAAGGTACTACAAAGTTTTGATTGATCTTTCATGTAATTTTTTAACTACTCAATATATAAGTATAATTTTTTTATATGTAATTCTATACGATTTACTCATTATAAAACAAGTTTTAAAATTTATGAAACTTTAGCCAAAACTAAAATAAATTATATTAAACATGAAGCTATTTGAACACATTGTGATTAGGCTTGCGCGGCAAATTGTGAGGTCAAAATTGAAAAAATGACCAAGAAAATGACTTTATATTGTACAAATATGTACAAACAAAGACTTATACCTAAATTCTCAGCTCAATTTTAATTTAAAATTATTTTTAAAAAACTTTAAAATCAAAATTTAAAAAATTTTATGAATTTTTTAAGAAAAAAAGCTTTTAAAATAATTTCTAATTAAAATTGAGCTGAGAATTTAGGTATAAGTCTTTGTTTGTACATATTTGTACAATATAAAGTCATTTTCCTGGTCATTTTTTTCAATTTTGACCTCACAATTTGCCGCGCAAGCCTAATCACAATGTGTTCAAATAGCTTCAAGTTTAATATCATTTATTTTAGTTTTGGCTAAAGTTTCATAAATTTTAAAACTTGTTTTATATTGAGTAAATCGTGTAGAATTACATATAAAAAATTTATACTCATATATTGAGTAGTTAAAAAATTACATGAAAGATCAAACAAAACTTTGTAGTACTGTCTTTGCACATTTTTAAGAGTCCTATGACCCCTTAAGTCTCGGTTTAATCATAGTCCTTCGAAAGATTTAAGCGGTCGGACAAGTGCGGTGAGTGACGTCATATAAACTATTGACGTTGATTACGCTAGAGTGGTTTCCTCGGGAGCGTTGCCGGACAACTCACACGACTGCCAGATTGAGTTGCTATTGAGTACGTTGGGGAATTCGTGATGACAACGTTTTTTGCTGTTGTCTGTTGTGTGGTGTGCTTGACAAAAATTAAAACTCATGTCATAGCAGACTCCGAGGAAACCAAAGCCTTTGGTTTCCTCGGAGTCTGTCGCCAGAAAAATGCGACCGCTATTATACGTGGATGACGTCACCCTACCGGTCACCGCTTCATCGGAGCGTTACGTTGACACGAAACTTCAAACCTAGCGAACTCCCTCAACTAACTCTGTTGCTGTTTTGGTTTTCGTATTTGCATGTCAAAAATGGAAAATTTAGGTTCTTCGTGATTTCTCACAAAATCAATTTGCATCTCTTCCTCGGCAAGCGTAAAACAACTCTCGCCTTCCATCATTTCCTAAAATTTTTAATTTTGGGCAAGCACACTGCACAACAGACAACAGCAAAAGACGTTGACATCGGGATTTTCCCAACGCACTCAACAGCAACTCAATCTGGCGGTCGTGTTGAGTTGTCCGGCAACGCTCCCGAGGAAACCACTCTATCAATCAATGTCAGTAGTTTGTGTGATGTCACTCACCGCACTTGTCCGAACTCTTAAATCTGTTGACGGACTCCGAGGGAACCGAGGCTTTACCTGGTGAAAATTGGATAACATGGCAAAGCAATTCTTTGGATTAAGTTGTGATTTCAAAACTAATGCAATAGCTTTATGGTTTATTGTTTGCTTTTTCTTCAATTCCAGCCGTCGTGTGCGGCCTGTACATGCACCAGGTGTACTTATCCTCAAAAGGAAAGCTTCTGGAGCTGTACAGCTTCAGGCGCTTCAAGGCCATCTTCATCGTGGGCGTCGTCGTAGGGGTGATGCAGCTCATGTCCACTGTTGGCTACTGCATTTTCGGCCTGTACTACCATCAAGGTAAGGGAAAGTCATAGGAAGAGTACACGGGAAGAACCGATTGATTTATTAGGCGGACGCCCGCAATTGTCTGCTTGGCGGACATGGGCGGCAGAAAACCGGCTTCTCTCTTTCTTCTTCGCTTGGTTCAAGCGTCGGGATCGTCAATCGCCTGAATCTTGGTAGCTTGGAGCTACAGAGGTAGTAGTTAAATTATTAGAGTGGAAGATCACGAGACCTACAACACTGGCTTCATTGGGACTCTTCTGGGAGCTCCTTGCGCGTCCCGTCGTTAGCATTGGAGGTCACTCGGCCACTCTATTACTTTAACTATGATATCTATGGTCGGAACTGGTTTCCTTACACAAGTGTATGCGATCACTCGCTATCATCGCCAAAGTGGCCTGCTAAGGAAACTTCTCTACAAAATCAATAGTTTTTTCCCCTGTACTCTTCATATGATAATGCAGTAGAACCTCGATTATCCGTCCCTCCTTCATCCGTAACTCTCTGTTAACCGATCGTCCGTGAGTTCACATAAAATAATTTTCAACAGTAAAACTCACATTAAGTTTGCAGCATATAAATGTTCTAAGAAAAAAGAGAGAAACCGGTTTTCTGCGGCCAATGTTCGCCAAGCAGACAATTGCGGTCCGCCTAATAAATCAATCGGTTCTTCCCGTGTGCTCTTCATATTTGTATTAGTTTTATTATTTTTTTTCAGTTAGAGTGTAATATTAATTATTTTTTCATTCAATTTTGACGTAACAAGGCGCACGAAAATTAGAGTATCTCAAAGGAGCAGCCAATTAGAGCAGGCGAAATTTCGTCACCTGCTCTGATTGGATAATGAGGTTTATTTACTCACGACTTTTCCTCCTCGGATGAGCGAGCAACTGCAAACTTAATCAGGGGTTGACTGTAATTAAGGGTCTTGTATGGTAACAGATATCTACACAATTTCAATGGGGAAACTTTGGCCCTGTTTTTAAATTAAGTATACGACCTGTACTCAAAAAACGGGCACAAGCATTCTGAAGAAAGTTATTATGCCATTAGAATAATCAATAGTTATAATTATCACAAAATATTAGAAATTATTCGATTAGTACAGACGGCAGCACTAACGGCATTTAGTCGACTGCACGGATCAACTCCACTGGCCTGAAGAAAAGAACAGATCGTTCTTTTTATTCGTTGTTCGCCTGAGCAGTATCTGCAGGTTTTTAATCTCCATTTTAAGATGACGAAAGAAACAAAAAATTAGAATTTAACTATTTTATTTTTTTTTTATTCTTCTTCAAAGTTTCGAAGATCAAATAAAACAAAACATTAAGAATAACGGCAATGAAAGTTTTTGTTTTTACTTCGGAGAAAACAGCAAAATCTCACATGATTCGTCACTTTTAATCCAATGAAAGAGGAGGCAAGTGCAGGATGATTCATAACGTTATAAAAACGGACGAGTTAAAATTAATTAATATTTCTTAGAAATCATAATGGTTTTATCAAACCTAAATTACATTAATTACAATTACTTTTTATTTATAAAAAATCTTGTAAATATTTTTGTAACAAGAAATTCTGAAAATTGAATTTAAAATAACAGTATTTTAAAAAGAACCGGAAGATTTTTGTCCACTGTATGAGCCGTGCAGTTGACTTGTGCCCGCACTAACGGCATGTAAATATCGAAACAATTTTTTTTGTTAAAACTAATTAATATCTTTAAAATTATACTTATTAATTATTTTAATGGCAAAATGTTTTGGTAAGTTTTGATGAATACATGTCATAAACCTTATATTATTTGAAAACAGGGACTTAAGGGGATCGGACACCCCCATACCCCGTCCTCCTTCGATCGGGCTTGCTAATGTTAAGTCTATGGGGAAAAATGGTTTTTATTCCAAAAAAAAGCAAAGAAATTATAGGAATATTTTGCTGCGGTTTTTTTTTAATTCATAAAAATCCTATAAAGTTGTGCTTTTAGAGATTATTTTTTTAAAAACGATGTTTACTTTTTTTGTATCTAAATTTTTTTCTATTAAAAAAGGCAAACAACGTTTTCAAAAAAAAAAACCTCTAAAAGCACAACTTTATAGGATTTTTATGAATTAAAAAAAAACCGCAGCAAAATATTCCTATAATTATTTTGCTTTTTTTGGAATAAAAACCATTTCTTCCCCATAGACTTAACATTAGCAAGCCCGATCGAAGGAGGACGGGGTATGAGGGTGTCCGATCCCCTTAAGTTTCCCTATTGGAATTGTAGAAAGATCTGTTACCACATAAGAACCCTAAATCAATCTCGGTTTCTCCCAAAAAGAAACGAGTTTCAGAAATCTACGGCGATTCTTATAATGAAGAAACTCCAGCTATACTGAAAGAGAAATCGATGTTAGTTTTGAATTATCGTCGCACTAGAGCTGCCCGAGGGCTTGTAAAAGAAATCGAGGAACGAGGGATCGTTCTACATTGTGAGACTCAGAATTCTACTATGTATGGAAAATGGGCATTTTTTTTTCAGAACTGCACTCTGATGTTTTTGGAGCTAAAGAAATATATAATAAATTAAAAATTATTTTTAAGCACTTTCAAATTTGCCAGGAGGTCTCAGTATCGGATATAACACTAAAATCAAGTGTTTATTACTGTAAAACCAGAGTCGATTTAGGGTCCGCGCACTTTCGATACTCCTCCGTACAAAACCTTTTACTATTAGTTGAAAATATTCTCCAATTCGAAATTTTCGATTATCCAAAATAACATTCGTTCCAATTCGAACGGAAAATCGAGACTCCCTGTAAAATAAACATTCTGCTTCATAACTGAAATTGCTATAATTTGACATTTGATGAAGTATACGGTGGAACTTCTTATTATCATGTTAGTGGCTATGAGGTATTTGTGAGGCTGTGACAGCCTCATAAGCCTAAAGAGCATATCACACGAGCAAAAGTTATTCGGCCCAACCTCCAGTCAACCATATCTTCAACGAAAATCTAATTTATTTATTTATTTTTTAAGGGAGGTAAGGTAGAAATGGTGTTCTTAGGTTCTGTTAGGTAAATTAAAGTATTTTTAAATACACTGCTCAGAACAATTAGCACTTTGCGTACTTTTGTTAACTCTTTCAGTTTCAGCGTTTTGTTTTTCATTCTAAAAATCTAAAATTTGTGAAATAGATTCATTATGCACCCAGAATGAAATGGTAAAAAACGGGCGGAAAAATATTAATTTTTTAAACTAAAATTCAAGGTGGGGGAAATTGGAAGAAAAAATTAAGAATAAATTATAACAATATTTTTTTCAAATTTTTATTTGCAAAAAAGAGTTAAAATCAATTTTTAAACATCTGAGAATGCGAGCGTGAAGAACTTAGGGTAAATTTATTTCATAAATTTTTTTTGGGTGGTGAATTTTATTTTGCCATGTTTTCATACTTTCATTTGATTAAAACAAACATTATTTACATCCCCAAAATACATGATTCTTCCATCAAACGATAAATTAGTGCAAGCTCAACTTAGTGAGAAAAAAAGCGCAAGCTCATGATTCCAAATGGAAACATTGGGGTTGAAAGATTTTAAACCATGCGCTCCCCTAATTGTTGTGAGCAGTGTAGTATTTTGAGGTTGACTTTTAGTACATCTTTTCATATAGAGATAGCAGCACCAAAAATGTTGAGATTTATTTAGCAACATAGCTTTTGTTGTTAATTGTGAAGCCTAGATTTCGCTAAAAACGAACACGATTGTGTATCAGTGGGTGTTTGCCGCTGAACTTCATGCCATTATGAACATAATTTTTATTATATTCTAATTGATCGTGAAGTAAAATCAATTTAAGAAATTTAAAAAGATAAGGCAATCAACCGTTTCTATGTCTGGGTAGATTTTCGTGGTCGGCAAATTTTAAGACCCCCACTCCAAAATATAAAGCCTATATATTTTATTTAGGAAATAAATCTTTAAGTAATGAATTACAATAATTTTAAAAGGGTATTTTCATCGGTACGTGGCTTGTTCACAAATACGTCGACTTGGTTGTTGTCACGTATAAACAAACCAGCATGCTTTTTTTTTTATAGTTAAACTTGATTTAATCTGAGCTATAAGAATTATCGAAATAAAGGTAAAGGTGGTTTTGCCAAAGCGGCTAGTTTAAATGTGCCTGAAGTAGATTCCATTATGACGTTTCAAAGTTTGCTTATACGAACTAGTAATAGTCTAAGAGCTAGCAACGTTTTTGAGAGAGAATTTCAGGTGGGCCAGTTTTAAGATATGCTATCTCTCTCACTCTCCCGGACATCATAAGGGCTATCTGGCTGGAGGTAGTGGTTGCGTTCCTCAGTGCGCATCCTACTCATACAAGTAAGAAATTGATTTTTCAAATCATTTTAGGACGTTTTATTTTTTTATTATTATTTTTAGTGAACTTTTTGCAACATAAATCTATTATTGCCAGACATTTTTATTGTTGTTTAAGCTGTGCCAGACGCTAATTTTGATTTTAAAAGCTCAAGTGTTGCCCAAATTATCAGCCCATTACAAGTATTGCCACATGGTATTGCGCAATGAATGACGATGACGTAATTACAATGATCGGTGAATTCACACCTGAGCTGGTAATTTGGGCAACACTCGAGCTTTCAAAATCAAAATTAGCGTCTGGCACAGCTTAAACAACAATAAAAATGTCTGGCAATAATAGATTTATGTTGCAAAAAGTTCGCTAAAAATAAGAATAAAAAAATAAAACGTCCTAAAATGATTTGAAAAATCAATTTTTTACTTGTATTAGTAGGATGCGCACTGATGAACGCAACCACTACCGCCAGCCAGATAGCCCGTATGATGTCCGGGAGAGTGAGAGAGATAGCATATCTTAAAACTGGCCCACCTGAAATGCTTGTTTTTCCGACGTTGCTAGCTCTCGTACTATAACGTAACAGATATCAACGTGACATCCAGAAAATGTTTTCGCATCCGCTTTCTTTTCAGAATTTTTATAATTCATTTTTTTAACGTTTTTTGACAACATTTTGACAAAAAGAAAAAAATTCTTTTGCGCATACGCTTATTTTACGAGAGAGAGAGAGAGAGAGAGAGAGAGAGAGAGAGAGAGAGAGAGAGAGAGAGAGAGAGAGAGAGAGAGAGAGAGAGATGATAAAAAATGATTTAGTCAAAAATATCCAATTTTTTTAATTTATAATTCCACTTGTTGTATTTTTGTTTCCCAGTGTTCCATTTCGACCACGGCTTCTACGTAGGCGCCATTCCAAGTTCCATGGCCTGCTGCTGGGCGTTCCTGCTGGCCTGCGAGTCCAAGCGCCACATGAGGGAGGTCGGACCGGATGTCGAGGACCGGATTCCACACATCATTCAATAAATCTGTTACCAAAAACTCGACTCACAGTATTTTCCTTTAAAATCATTTTGTGTCCATAAGTCAAGTGCAAAATTTTACATGATTATACCATAGATTTAGAAAGTAGCAGATCTGCCCCTAGGGGAAAAGGTGAAGCCATTTGTGAACCAGGATCCCATAAGGCAATTCGCAAGCCCTAGCACATGGCATGCCATACGCCACCAGATCGCACCATGAGATAATTCGACTAAAAAAAATATATATTAATATTAACTAATTAAAACTTTTTACCAGTTTTACTAGCATAAGTTGATAGCTGGATATGTATCGATAATTTCTGGCAGGCATGAGGCATACATTCATAAAAGAAGCATATTAAAAATGCTGTTTTTATTGCATGTAACTTTTCGGCAAAAACATTTTTTGTGAACCAGTATCCCGTGATGCATTGTAAAAACCACGGCTTCTACGTAGGCGCCATTCCAAGTTCCATGGCCTGCTGCTGGGCGTTCCTGCTGGCCTGCGAGTCCAAGCGCCACATGAGGGAGGTCGGACCGGATGTCGAGGACCGGATTCCACACATCATTCAATAAATCTGTTACCAAAAACTAGACTCGCAGTATTTTCCTTTAAAATCATTTTGTGTCCATAAGTCAAGTGCAAAATTTTACATGATTATACCATAGATTTAGAAAGTAGCAGATCTGCCCCTAGGGGAAAAGGTGAAGCCATTTGTGAACCAGGATCCCATAAGGCAATTCGCAAGCCCTAGCACATGGCATGCCATACGCCACCAGATCGCACCATGAGATAATTCGACTAAAAAAAATATATATTAATATTAACTAATTAAAACTTTTTACCAGTTTTACTAGCATAAGTTGATAGCTGGATATGTATCGATAATTTCTGGCAGGCATGAGGCATACATTCATAAAAGAAGCATATTAAAAATGCTGTTTTTATTGCATGTAACTTTTCGGCAAAAACATTTTTTGTGAACCAGTATCCCGTGATGCATTGTAAAAACCACGGCTTCTACGTAGGCGCCATTCCAAGTTCCATGGCCTGCTGCTGGGCGTTCCTGCTGGCCTGCGAGTCCAAGCGCCACATGAGGGAGGTCGGACCGGATGTCGAGGACCGGATTCCACACATCATTCAATAAATCTGTTACCAAAAACTAGACTCGCAGTATTTTCCTTTAAAATCATTTTGTGTCCATAAGTCAAGTGCAAAATTTTACATGATTATACCATAGATTTAGAAAGTAGCAGATCTGCCCCTAGGGGAAAAGGTGAAGCCATTTGTGAACCAGGATCCCATAAGGCAATTCGCAAGCCCTAGCACATGGCATGCCATACGCCACCAGATCGCACCATGAGATAATTCGACTAAAAAAAATATATATTAATATTAACTAATTAAAACTTTTTACCAGTTTTACTAGCATAAGTTGATAGCTGGATATGTATCGATAATTTCTGGCAGGCATGAGGCATACATTCATAAAAGAAGCATATTAAAAATGCTGTTTTTATTGCATGTAACTTTTCGGCAAAAACATTTTTTGTGAACCAGTATCCCGTGATGCATTGTAAAAACCACGGCTTCTACGTAGGCGCCATTCCAAGTTCCATGGCCTGCTGCTGGGCGTTAATGCTGGCCGACGAGTCCAAGCGCCACATGAGGGAGGTCGGACCGGATGTTGAGGACCGGATCCCACACATCATTCAATAAATATGTTATGGAAAACTCGAATCGCATTATTTACTTTTGAGGGGCCCGGATGGTCGAGCGGTTAGGATCGCAGGCCGGCAGTCTCTGAGCTGTAACGGGTGCGGGTTCGATTCCCGCCTTCGCCCGGGGTGTACTTCCTTTCTCTGTGACAGTAAAAACTCTTTTTGTGTCTGTTTTACTTGATGAAGGCTTATAAGCGGGTCTCTGATCAAGCACACAAGTCGGAATATATATGTACCTACCCTACCCCTACCCATTTGCTTTTAAAATTATTGAGTGTCCATAAGTCACGTGCAAAATCCTGCATGATTATACTACAGAGTTTTATAGTAGGGTAGAGACTGAACCTGGCAACAGCACCATGGACCAACACGGAGGCATGTGGGGCCTGATGGTCGAGTGGTTTAGATCGCAGGCCATAACGCTAGCAGTCCGCTCCCAGTAACGGGTGCGGGTTCGATTCCCGCCTTTGCCCTGTTCTTACTTCCTTTCTCAGTATCAAATTTATAAATTAACCAGCACTTTTCCACTCTATTCGGGCTCGGTAGTGAGCCATATGGCTGCCGATGGCAGCTCAGTGCGAGACATTCCTCTACCCTACTATAGAACTCTTTTGATTATGCAGGGTGGATATAAAATAACGCTCCCTGTTCGGAGTGGTCTGTAGCTTGAATGAGTAATCCAAATGCATCAAAAATTGAGACACTTACTAATCAAGAAGGGGGGAAAAGAATGGTATCATAAAAAAGACAAAATCCTAAAAATAATCATAAAAAAGAAAAATCATAAAAACCAAACTCGTCGCCTGACCAGAATCTAAATTACGAGGCGTCGTCAATTATGGCCAATTACTGAAAACACAGCTAATTACGCCTCGTAATTTAGAACCCTGGTCAAGAGACGAGTTTCTTTTTTCCGAAAAAAATTTAATTATAACACAGAAACTCGTCTCTCGACCAAGGTTATAATTACGAGGAGTAGCCAATTATGGCTAATTACGGAAAACACATCCAATTACGCCTCGTAATTTAGAACCCTGGTCAAGAGACGAGTTTGTTTTTTATGATTCCATTCTTTTTCCCCCTTCTTGATTAGTAAGTGTCTTAATGTTTGATGCATTTGGATTATTCCTTCTAGCTACAGACCACTCCGAATAGGGAGCGTTATTTTATAACCACCCTGTACAGTAGAGCCTCGATTATCCATAGAGCCTCGATTATAATTGGGACCGGTGTGTGGTAAGTCGGATAATAGAAAATTCCGGATATATACATTTTATATGGGTAATGTAATCGATTCCGGCTGCCTATTTCTAGCCTCCTTTATTAGCTTTAACACAGCCAATAACGCCTCGTAATTTAGAACCCTGGTCAAGTGACACATGAGCGGGAACTTCGAGCGACATCGTAAGATGACGCCGTCAGGACTTTGGACTCCACAGATTTAACGAGCACGTCTGCCCCCGTGTACTCGGGCCCATCCGTCACGAGTTGGATTTTTATACTCTTTCCCAGTACAGATATCCAATTTACAGGATGACTGGCAGTAAGTGGGATTCGAACCCCCGCACTCCTGAGAAGGCTGAATCCAGAGGCGAATGCCTTAGCACTCGGCCCCGGACAGGCCTAAATTTCATATTTTCCGCTGACCTGAAAGCTGCTAACGTCCGAAATGCGTGCTAGTTTTGCAGATGTAAACATTGAACTAGTGTTACCTCTGGAAACAGAGACTTTATTGCCCAAATAGGGTAGACTGACCAGTGAGTGAACAAGCCCCTGTGAATGAACATTTGGTAAATATAAATTAAAAAATAAGGATTGAAAACCATTCCACAATATGGATTGGCAACACTGACATCCTCCCATGTAGTAGGGAGCCTATCTGACAATGGTTGGTTGTCCTGGTCATTATATCCTGGTGTCCATTCACTGGCGAACGTGACGTCTTAAACGTTCATTCACTGGTTAGTCTACCCTAAGTGCTCAAACATTTTTCGTCTCAAATAGGAGTTTAGGAAAATACAGTCCAATGATTTTAGAAGGGTTTTGAAGTTTCCCGAAAATTTAGGATTGTCAGAAATGTGCTTTTACTTTTTTTTAGCTGCTAAAGTTGTTATTTTAAAATTAGCGCTTTTTCCCGGTTTCATAATCAGTTCCGGAATTTCTATCTCAAAATCACCATATAATTCCGATTTTTTAACAGCTGATATCAGTATCAGTTTTGACCGATATTAGTATCGCTGGAGATTTTTGAGCACTTTAGAATCGCCTTAGATTTATGAGACTGATACAGGAGAAAAGATTTGCCTATGTTGTCATATCTTTCAAATGAATTTTTATATCGTAAATTAGAACGGAATTTGAAAGAGGGATACAGACAAGTGGTTGGAAATATCTGCAATGTTAATATTTACCAAATTTCTTTTCTTTTTAAGTTATTTGGAATTAAAAAAAGGGAAAGTTGGCAAAATAATAATAATTTTTGTTTGCTTTTTAGCAAAATTTGTAAATGCTTTGGAATTCAGTTAAAAACAAGTATTTTTTTAAAATTCTCAAAAACCATCTTATAAATTAGGTTTATTTATGGGTATATTTTTAAAAAATCCTGATGAAATTTTTTATCTGACAAACCTAACAGTTAGTAATTCCTAACCAAAATACAACTACTAGATACTCGAAGCAAAAATTCGACACTATTCAAAATTACAAAATTTCCTCCAGTGGACCCAATTTTAGCAACGAAAAAACCCCATCAAAGATATCTAGATGTGACCAGTTTAGAGTGAAGTAGCCAAGTTTGTTGCGATTTATCTATAGCTTTTGTGTTAATTACAAACCTATGGAGAGGGGTGTTAAGGTAGGCGAATACCCAAAATTCCACAAAATTCTAAAATTTTTACTATTACTTTAATCATTTCCAAATTTGGTATAGTGATTTCAAATATAATGAATAGTACTAATTAGGCATTTTTTAAAATTTAAATATAATTTTTTTTTATTTTAAACGTTGTTTTTCTACTAAAAAAAGAGGTTTATGCTAACAAGCCTACCACATTGAATTTTCATCCTATAAACATTAATTATGTGTTAAATTCTTCGTTTTGAACTGATGCATGCAATGATCCTCTAGAGTTACATACAAATTACAAGAAAAGAAGTTATTAAGAAAAATTTTATAAATTAACCACACAAAAAAAAAAGAATTTTTTTCGATTAACTTACACTTGGACATTTTTTTAAAAAAAAGCTACTATATTTATTAGATGTTAGAGTTTCATGGCACCGATATTTATTGAAATAGCATCTGTAAAAATTTTCAGGTAAATTACTGAAAAACTTTTTATGCTAGAAGTGTTGGCGCAAACCCCTTTTTTTAGTCGAAAAACACCGTTTAAAATAAATCAATTATATTTAAATAAAAAAAATTGCCCCAAAATAGCCCCTTATAATGTATTTCGCAGAAGACAGTGGTAATTGCATCTGACCATTTTAATTGCCTCAGATAATGTTAATTTCTATTGGGATGTTACCACTTCTCCTGAGGTAGGTGTGAGTCTGGATCCCCTTTTAGGTTTTGTGTTGATGTGCTGTGTTCGTTTTGCAATTTCAAATTCCCAACTCCGCCCCCCCCCCTCCAAAACTTCTACACTGTAAAAAAAACTGTTGTTTTTATAGTTAAAAACTGTCAACTTTGTCGCCAGTTAATAACTGTTTATTTTACAGTTTAAAACTGTAATTTTTTACAGTTTAAAACTGTAATTTTTTACAGTTTAAAACTATTTTTTTTTACAGGAAAACTGTAGTTTTAACATTGAGAAACTGTTTTTGGCAGAGAAAATACTGTTAAATTAGAAGTGAAAAGAGTTACGTGATTGAGATCATCGTTAAGCACAAATACCCAATACTAGCCTTCACGACCGAGTACTTACTTCGTCGCAGACGGATCAGTATAGGACTCGCACACAAAAGAGGTTCCTGGATCAAAACCGGGACAGATCTATACCTTTTCCAGGAGCATCTTGTATGCGAGCCCGATACTGTGCCGCCTGCGATAAAGTAATCACTTGGTCACGAGGGCTAGTACAGGGTATTTTTTTTAAAACTATTAAATTAACAGTTTTTCCTGCTAAATTAACAGTTTCTTCCTGTTAAAATTACAGTTTTAAACTGTAAAAAAATTACGGTTTTAAACTGTAAAAAATTACAGTTTTAAACTGTAAAATAAACAGTTATGAAATGACGTCAAAGTTGACAGTTTTTAACTGTAAAAACAACTGGTATTTTCTTACAGTGTAAGTTCCGTTTGGAAAAAGTCTATAAAATGTAGAAAGCTAATAATGCCAACGTTGTGGCATACAATAATCCTCCCCCCCCCCAACTTCTTTCTGAAATCAAGTGTTTCTTATGATGATCTTATGATAAAAAAAGATTTCAGATTTATTTCTAAAAAACATTTTATGTAAAACAGATTTTCCTTGCAAAATCGAAAAGTCGTTACGTCAAGCAAGCGATTACCCCTCCATGTCACGATCCGTCACGTTGTCGCATACCCCTCCCTCCCCCTCTGAGCGTGACGTAATTTATGTACGTCCCTATGACAACATGGACAAACCCTTTTACTGTATGTCTGTATAAAGGACATCAATGTTTGCTTGGACAGAGACAGTAGAATCAATCCTTAAGGTGTACAAGAAGTGAATCAAAATATCTACATTAAACTACCACATAGCCACATACAATGTGCTTAAAAAAGCTTTTTTCCCAAAATGGGACACATTTATATTTAAAAAAAATGTACTGCCTTTTCCAAGCAACTTTTACTTTCATGAAAAATTATATTTTATAAGGTACAGCTGTGGAAATAAAAAAGTACCCACTTGAGGTTATTTCATCCGTAAGTCACCCTATAGAATCGGACCTTTTTGAGATTGTGTACAATTAACGCTCTGAGTTAATTGCACGATACAAAATTTGCATAAGGGACCGTCTTCATATTAAAAATATTACGATCTTTGAAATTTCCAATAGCAACACCCAATTTTAATAACTTAGAAATGTTAAGAACTCTTGAAAACCCTTAAATCTAAGTTTTTGTTACATTTGGATGAATATTTGACGAGTTATTCAATCGAATCACTTGTGGACCTTTTGGGGACCAACTCTAAAATGACAAGCAAGACAGTCCCCTAAAGGGTAATTATAAAGTATTTTGTGATTTACTCAGCAAATTATGAATAAACATTTTTAAAAATTGGGATTTCGCTTAAACTTCTTGTCTTAAATTTATTTCTTTAAAAATATTAAGGGGTTTCTATTCATATTTTTTTTAAAAATCAATATAATAATTATTTAAAAATATAAAAATTGTTTTAAATACCCAATATTGAATGCATTTTGTTTGGGTTATTATAATTTCCTTTCAGTAAAAAATTCGTTTCATTATCTTAATTATTTATAGATCGGGATAGTTTTTTATGTGCAACTCATTTAACATTATGGGACCTAAACCACGCCTCTAACTCCTCTAATAATGCTTAAAAACTAACAAAATTTGGCATTTCGTATTAACATAGGTCAGAGATTTGAAATATGGATTCAAAAAGGGGTGTTGCTATTGGAAATTTTAAATTTAGTAACATTTTTAATATGAAGATGGCCCCTTATGCAAATTTTGTGTCATGCAATTAACTCAGAATGTTAATTGTTCACAATGTCAAAAAGGTCCGATTCTTTAGGATGAATAACGGAGGAAATAACCTCAAGTGGGTACTTTTTTATTTCCACAGCTGTACATCGGCAAACAGTAAAATAATATAGTTTTTATAATTGCGTGAAAAAAAGCCGACTTTTACATTATAATTTCAATATCAAACGCGTGCACAAAGCTAGACTTTTTGAAACAGTGAAAAAAAGTACTTTTTTTCACCCAAAAGCAGTGAAAAAAAGACTTTGTCGCACTCTTTTTATAAGATGCCAACATTTCAAGTAAAATTTCGATTTGATAATACTCGTAAAATCCAAAGATTTATCGATCTGCTGTATTTAAAAATATTATGCGCGTGAATTATTTTTGAATCAATGAATTTTTTTTCTCGCGATGGGAATATTTCTTAAGTCACGCCCTTCGAACTGCGAGTTCATTGGTTGCTTTCTTTGACAAAATGTTGAAACACGCTTATTGGTTTTTCATAGCGTCACGCGCTCCGAACTGCGAGATCATTGGTTGTTTTCCTTGACATCTCTTAGTCTATTTTAGTCAAATTAGCACGTGAATTATGTTTGAACCAATGAGATTTGATTTTTTTCACGCAATTATAAAAAATAGTGTATGAAACACGTGCGAAAAGTAAACTTTTTAAAACACGTGTCTTTATTTCACTCGCTCGTACCTCGCTCGTGAAATAAAATCCACTTGTTTTAAAAAGCATTACTTTTCGCACTAGTTGCATAAATATCTATTTTATAACAAATTTTGCTTCGCCTCCCAATAAACACACACTTTCAGCTGAAAGTACAGGGTGTTTCAAAATTGACCGGAAATAGAAACGATGCATTTCCGAAATATTTACCCAACCCCTCCGAAAAATAGTGAAAAGCCGATTGATCACGCGTTTTGGTCGTGGTTGTATCCTTGAACTAGGGCAGTACGAGAATGTGTTGACGAAGGAATGCATTTGTTTTGAGTTTGGTTTGGTTAATCGACATATTGCCTAGTAATTTTGCAATCTGCAGATTCTGTTACATCACAATTTTTAAAACTACTAAAAATGATTAGTAACTACGAGAATGGAATTTTTGTGTTTGGATTTAATTTTAAATGATTTGGTGTGTTTCAAATTTTAGCAGAATATTTGAAAATTCAATAAACACTTAACGTTTTGCGATAGAAATGTACAGTTTGTCGAAATGTGTATGTGTTAGGACCAAAGAGTTTTTATAGTTGGATAGAGACTGAACCGGCTGAGAGGGCGCCCTGTGGTCAGTGTCTCGATTTACGGATCGGAAGGTCCCGCGATCGAGTCCTGGTCGCTGAAAACTCACCGGTATATACGTAGTGCGTGCTCGTTAAATTTGTTGGGTACGAAAGTCCTGTGAGTGGTCATTGCGCAGTTTCCCACGGGTACAGGTTCCTGGAGACGATTTCCCTCCCCTTCAGGAACATGTCTAAATTGTGGAGGTGGCGCGTGATAGATGGCAGCATCTGTCGCGTATATGTGTGCATGTGTGTGTGTGAGGAGGGGGATAGGAAATATCACAGACAATAATCGTAAACAGACAGTCCAATCGGAATTTTTTTTGAGAGAGTGACGTCACCAGCCATCCAGCGGATTAATTTCGAACTAATGATCACGTCACTGGTTAAAACTGCGCGCGACTCCAAGGTGCGCGCGCAACTTGTACTAATTATGCTCAAACTTGGATAAATGAATGCGCGCTTGCGCGCTACTTTTGAAATGGATTGCGGAGAAGAAGAAAATTGCGACTCGAGAGAGGCCTGGAGAAAAATATTTTTGTTGCGTTCTTTTCTCGTTAAAACACATATTTTTTATTTATTTAATGAAATTATTTTATGTTCCCAAGGATATTGATAGGTAAGTGCGTTAAATATTTTATTTATTCAAATATTCTTGTAAGTTTTCTTTCATCAGCGCTAAATGCTCGATCACTTAAGAAGGATTGGTCATTTTTGTATTGAAAATTATTGATATATGTATCTTAACATACCTAAAGCATCTGTTTTTTTTTAGTCTTCGGTAATTATTTTTTATTTAAAATAATTAAACATTATTAACTATTAAATGAGTTGCACTTTTTTTCGTGTAACTTTATTAAATAAGTTAAGATATATGTAGAGTTAAAATATTATTGTTGTTAGTTTTTAAAACTATGTTTTAAACAAATAACCTAACTGATGACCTATAAACGGCCCGTGCAGCTTAAAATGTTCATTGAATGTAACAGTGTAGAGGGAGTGCACATTAAATATGATAGATGCATGCAATATGGTTGTGTTGGGTGCCTACTCAGGTGCTCCCTAATGATCCCTTCTAAATATATATGAATGAACCAGTTACCACCAGATTTTTAGGAATTTTTACTCCCAAAATAATAAATTTTTTAGGCAGGATAATTTTACAGTTTCCAAAAATCATTAGATAAAAATCATTAGATACATTTCATTAAATTGTTTACTTTTTAATTTATGTCAAATGTTACCTGTTTTTAGTACCTAATTATTCTTTAATTTTTTTTTTAAATCTTGTTTAGCTGTATAGTTAGAGCTGATATTTCCATATAATAAGCACTTTTTGATTCAAAACTTACTATTTCATTTCACTAAATATGAAATATTCCTCCTCCTGATATATTGGCTATTAAAATTTAAGGTCTAACAATACATATTGTAAATTAATTGCTTCGCTTTAGAGCATTTTAAAAAATTTGTGGATTTTTATTCAGAATTTTGATGTGTTGTGTTTAAAAAAAGCTTTTTCTTCATAGGATGAAGAAATAGTTGAGCTTATTTGTGTGAAAACTCATTCCATAACCTCCATCTCCAAAGGGCCAATTAACACCTGATTTGTTGGAACACCTACTCAAGTGCACCTACTTCGCCAATTATTCCTTGAATTGTACAAAATTACTTGCATGACTCTCCCTATATATAAGTTTATTTTTAAATATATTACTCTTAGTAAAAAATTTAGCATACAGTGTAGGGACCTACGAATACAATTTTGCTTTATATTACTAAGCTGTGAATATAAAAATACTTAAAAGATATTTTGGTTTTATGATGTTATTCTAGAATTGAGATGTTGTTAACATGTTTTTTAGTTGACTGTTTTTTGGATGGGTAGTTATTTTTTTTATTTGGTTATTATTTTTTAAAATATATCTCACTTTATTTTAAAAAATAAATATTTTGCATTTGTTTTCCTACATTGTATAAGTTTGTGATTACAAAAGTGCCGCAATACATTTACTAATGATTAAACAACGTTTAGATACATTTATCAGAAATTATGCCTTTTTCCGTAAAGAACTTGTAGACTGTAAATTATTCAGATTCCCCCCCCCCCCTAAATCATTGGATTATTTAGAGAAATTGAGTTATTTTTACTTGCTCTAGAAGCAAACTCTAATTTATTTGAGAAAAAAAAACATTTTATAATCAGACACTTTATTTGTAATAACATAATTTCTAGCTTCTTGTATGTTCTGATATTATACAAACTATAATTGGCTGTGTTATAGAATAATAAGCAAAGGAAATATTAATGTTTTTGTAACAAGGAAAAGCCATTGAAGGAAAAACTACTATATTTAAGATTTCAAAGCTTGTAAACACCGAATTCAAAACTTGTAAATGCTTTATTAACTTTAAAACTTGATAATTAATTGCAAATTTATCTACATACTTATTATTTTGAGATGCGGTCTCATTATTGCTAATTCCTTTCTGCTGAAAAACATATTCTAATAATATTTTGAAAAGTTAAATTGAAATGATTAATATGTGGCATTATATATATATGATATATATAATATATTTATACATATATGAAATGTATTATATATATATATTATGAAATATATATTTATTATATATATATATATATATATATATATATATATATATATTATATATATATATATATATAATATATATATATATATATATATATATATATATATATATATATATATATATATATAGGCCTTCCTTATTAACATGGCAAAAAATAAATTTTCGATTTTGGAACGGGCCACCCCCTCAATTTGTTTTATTCATATGAAAAAATAATTCCTGCAAAATTTTAGCCAAATCAATTAGTAATAACACGTGCCCCACGGGGCTTAAAGTTTTTAAAAACGCAAAATTTTAGGGTGTTTTTTTAATAATTCCATTATAAGTCAATATCTATGCCAAATAAGAAAACATACTCAATACAAATGTTATAGATTATAAAATTTCCTACAACTTTGTAATTTACACTTTTGATCTATGAGTAACAGGTTATGAGTTATAGGGAAAAGAATGAGCGATATTTTACTAGATTGTAAATCCCCCCCCCCCCGCCCCCCCATGGCCACACTACGCAAACGATATCCTTCAAAATGGTGCGACATAAGCAATTATTTAGATAACTTTTAACCGTTCTGTCCAAAAATCAACTAAAAAAGGGACATATTCAAGTATTTAAATAAAACACATTTAAAATATGCCGTAATTTTAAGACTTTGGGCTGTCTGGGCCGTCGCGTGGGTGGGGCAGAGGGTGCAACATTAAAGTGATTTTTATCTGGTTATGTCTGACATTTAATTAAAAAGGGGCAGATTCAAGTTTTTCAAAAAAAAAAAAAAAAAAAAACTTAAAATGTACCACGATTTAAAACTGTTGGCTGTCAGGGCCGTCACGTGGGTGAGAGAGGGGGGGGGGGGGCACTTTCGCTAAGGAGTAAGTTTTTTTAATGGCAAAAGCGATACGCCATGAGTCATACATTTATCCACATATGTTTTCAACCCCTGTATAATGGTTACTGCCTCTAGTTGAAGTAATCAAAAATTTCTTACATATGGTAATGGTAGAAAAGATGTGAAACCAATGTAATTGCTAAAAAGACTGTTGCGTTCTAAAAAAGCTAATGCGGTTTTTTTTAATTGATAGAACAAGCAATTTCTAACGAATTTCGGACGTTTGTTAAATTTTTCGTATAAAGTTCGTGTATACGTACTGATACGTTCGTACCGAGTTATGCTCGAAAATAAATATTTATTTTTGCTGCAATTAAAAACCAAGTAACTGGTGCCAAATTGCTATTTCTTGGAGATTTGTTACTCATATTATTTTTAAATATGGTTAATTAAACCTGAATTCACACGAGTGTTTTCGTTGCAATGGATGAAAATCTAATTTTAGAGGAAAACATGTATTCCTACCTGCAAAATATAACACTACAAATGAATGGTTATAAAACAGATTCGAATGACAGAGATACCACATTAAGGAAGATTTCAAGGAATTACATCCTTTATATTGTTCAATTCTGAAAATTGTCTGAAAGGAAGTTTTAAGATCCTTAAACTTCGTAAATTTTGCAGCATAAAGAGGTGTGAAGTTAATTGAAGAATTCAACTATCAGTTTACAAAGGATGAATCCAAAAAACCATTTATTTTACAGATCATGCAAGACTGTCTTAAAAATTACACATCACACTATTAAAAATCTGTACTAAAGCAATACAATAATGACAATATAGTAAGTTAAAAGTGCATGGAAATCGGGCATGAAAACCCCAGTTTTTATGTTCAGTACCGGAACAATTTACAAATGATTACATTCTAAATTAGTTTCTTACTTGTAGAGAAAATTAAAAAAAACTAGAAAACGTCAATAATACAGTATTTTCAATAAGTTTCGAAAAGAAAGGGGGGAATATTTTATACAGGAATATTAATAGTATAGGGAAATTTATAATATTTATTCTCTGAAAATATTCTTTTTCTTTCAATTTATCTGGTTTTCATAACTGAATTTATTACATTTACTAAAACTAAATTCCTTTAAAAAATTCACTATTTTAGATTTTCTTTTTATTATTAATAAAATATTAAGATTAACCAATTAAAATATTAAGATAAACCAATGACCCCTTCTCCCATAATTGTAACATTCAAAACAGCCACTGGTTAGCAACATAATTAACATTTCTAAGAATGTCATTTGCTTACTAGCTGCACAAATAAGTTCAGTAAATAACCTATATTAATTTTTGAAAGGTGCCCCCCCCCCCCTGCCCCACCCACGCGACGGCCCTGACAGCCAAAGGTCTTGAAATGGGCGGGGGATAATTTTAAACATGTTTTTTTTTTTTAATTTAAACAACCTGCATCAGTAAACTTTTTAGTTTGATTTTTTAGACAGAACAGTTAAAAGTTATTCTAAATAATTACTTATGGTCGCACCATTGTGAAGGATATCGCTTTGCGTAGTGTGGCCAATGGGGGGATTTTTACAATCTAGTAATAATGTCGCTTGTTCTTTTTCCCCATAAACTCAAATTAACCTGTTTACTCATGATCAAAAGTTTGTAAATTACAAAAGTTGTAAGTAAAATTTTATAAATCTACAACATTTGTAATTGATGTATGGTTTTCTTATTTGGCATAGAATATTGATTTATACTGGAATTATTAAAAAATACACCCTTAAAATTTTGCGTTTTTCAAAACTTTTAGCCCCGTGTGGGCATCGTTATTACTAAATTGATTTGGCTAAAATTTTGCAGGAAATATTTTTTCATATGAATAAAACAATTTGGAGGGGGTGGCCCCGTTTCAAAAATCGAAAATTTTAATTTTTTAAGGACCACCCTTAATTATATTATATATATATATATATTAATATATATATATAATATATATATATATATATACATATATATATATATATAATATATAATATATATAAATATATATATATAATATATAAATATATATATATATATATATATATATATATATATATATTATAATATATAATTATATATATATAGAATTATATATATATATATATATAATATGCCTGAAATTGATATTTATAATTATTCAATACAAAAAAAACCCTATGAAAGATGTAAAATTTGAGAATTGTAAATTAAAGGTTTAAAATTCTTTTTCATTGTTTTGGTTTGGTAATTTCTTGTTTGCATATTTCCCTTAAATTTTTTATAATTTTTCTTTATCATATTATAAAATATTACAACAGTAGTTATCATATATTTCAGTAAATATATAAATAATATATTCACTTTTTAAATTAAATAACAAGGCTTGTTTCACGTGGGAACTAGCAACAGCTCCACAGTCTTGTTTTCATTTTTCCTCGAATTACTTTTGCATTCTATTTGCTTTGGTATTCCAAATAGAATTATCTAAGAATATTATAGTTGTTATATAATTTAAACCAATTATTACTAACTTCTTTTGATGCAAGTTATCATTGTTAAATTATTAAAACAACCAACAGCAACAGCAAGATGTTGTAATTTTAAAATATAACAAACTAAATTAAATTTATTTTAGAAAACTCAATTTCGAAAAAAAAAAAAAAATGCTTCGAGAAAAGTGCAAACTAGATCGCGGAGCTGTTGCCAGATCCCACGTAAACAACAAGCCCATTCACGGAATGGTTTCTGGCTGCCTATTTCTAGCCTTCTTTTGAAGCTTTAACACAGTCAATGACGCCTCGTAATTTAGAACCCTGGTCAAGTGCCGCAGTCCACTAAGAAAAGCGAAAATTACACGAGCTACGAGACATTTATAGCTGTGCTAAAATCCGCTTTTGGGAGTTAAAAATAAGCAGTTAAAAATGTTTCAAACCAGGCAAAAACAGTATGACCAGGTTTTCAAAATACGAAGCGTTATTAGCTACGTTAAAGCTCCTAAATAGCTAAAAATAGGCAGCCAAGAAACGACTACACTTGTAGCGCCCCTACCAGATTAATTTGTTACTACGTCAGGGGGTGGAGACTTTTCGCCTCATTCACCTACGTAAATGCGCAGTCTGTTTAGATTCTTGTCTGTGGGAAATATAAATTTGGGATAGGGATAGGAGGGGGATAGGCTGTCGAAAAAATATTTTCTGATAGTAGGGATGGTTGGGGATCGTCACGCCCCACTTTCCAAGAACAAAGTCCGAATCCCTATTGTCCACTCTCTCAGAAATAACACTTTCCTTTTTTGACGATTCATAAATCCTCAAGCCTCATTTCGTTAATTTTGAGGAATGTTTCGTCAAACTATCACGTGACTTTTGAGTTAACGCGAATCTTCACTCTTACGATCGCGATTTGACGAATCTGTATCTTGATTTTGAGGAAACTGAACCTCATTATTGTACTCACATGCTCAAAAATGACGAACTATTTCTTCAGATTAGACGACATTCAAATCAGCATAAAAATGACGATTCAAATTTCCTCACTTTGAGGAAACGAAAACTCGGAGCATTTGCCAGTAACGGAATTGTCAAAATTAAAGAAAATTTTGTATAAATTATCTGTGAATTTTATCAAAGCAGGCAATGGAAACCTTTTGTGTTTTATGACTAAAGAAGAAAGGCTGGGTCGAGGATACCGGAGCAGGGTTCGTGTTTGAAACTATACGACCTCTCTATCCCTCACTTTGCTTTTCGAAAGATATTCTCAGAGACACTAGTACATTTTCTTAGTACAAGGTGGTTATAAAATAACGCTCGCTATTCGAAGTGGTATGTAGCTTGAATGAACAATCCATATGCATCAAAAATTGAGACACTTACTATTCAAGAATGGGGATAAAGAATGGTATCATAAAAAAGACAGAATTCTAAAAAATAATCTTAATAAAGACAAATCATAAAAACAAACTCGTCTCTTGACCAGAATCTAAATTACGAAGTGTCGTCAATTATGGCCAATTACTGCCAACACAGCTAATTACGCCTCGTAATTTAGTACCCTGGTCAAGAGACGAGGGTTTTTTTTTTCGAAAAAGAATGGAATCATAAAACAGAATCTCGTCTCTTGACCAAGGTACTAAATTACGAGGCATAGCCAATTATGGCTAATTACGGCCAACACATCTAATTACGCCTCGTAATTTACAACCCTGGTCAAGTGACGAGTTTGTTTTTTATGATTCCATTCTTTTTCCCCGTTCTTGATTAGCAAGTATCTCAAAGTTTTTTTGCGTTTGGATTATTCATTGAAACTACAGATCACTCCGAATAGAGAGCGTTATTTTATAACCACCTGTACTTACAAGATCATCAGAGCGATTTCTCGGACTGGCCAAATATTTAAAATCAAACCTACTGAGAAGAGATACTAAACTGCTAATTTATAAATGCTTAATCAGACCTATACTAACATACGCCTCAGAAACTTGGACAACAACACAGAAGGATGAGAACTCCTTGGGAATCTTCAAACGTCGGATCCTGAGATCCATTTTTGGAGGCAAGCAAGTTGATGGTACTTGGTACAGACGTTCAAACTCAGAACTCTATCGGGCTTTTGGAGAGCCTGATGTTGTCAAGTTTATCAAAATTCAAAGAATTAAATGGGCTGGTCACATCATGCGAATGAACAAAGAGCGTTCGACAAATATTATCTTTTTGGCTCAGCCCATCGGATCAAGGTCCAGAGGTCGACCAAAGCTGAGATGGGCCGACTGCTTGGAAAGAGATTTATCGGTGTTAAAGGTCTCAAATTGGAAGACCACTGCCAGGCAGAGGCAGGCCTGGAGGAAATTGATTAAGAAGGCCAGGGCCCATCCGGGGCTGTCGTGCCATTGAGGAAGGAAGGACTTACAAGATCATCAGAGCGATTTCTTGGACTGGCCAATGGTCAAAAAATAGATTTATTGCTGGTGTGTCAATGAAGGATGTTAGTTCAATTCAATCCTTATAGCCAATACCACTTATAGCCCCCGAATCTTTGGTGTTGGGCAGTGACTATGTGGAATCGTTGATTAATTTTTTTTTTCTGTCTGGATCGAGGGTTTTTTTTTTGTCATTCATAAGTGGCTAAAGGCATGTTTAAAGGTAAGATATTAAAAAAAAAAAATTTCTTTTAACCCGGCAGCACTCGCGCTAACTTACCATAGACTAAGAATCTTCTAACCGAAAACTCAATCTGATGCCTAGCGCCCCCAAAGTGTCGAATGGAACTAATACACTATTAATGATTGATTTGTGATTGGCATAATTGGACTTTCCGATTGCAAATCTACTGTTTCTTCGAAATGTACAGGGTGGTTATAAAATAACGCTCTCTATTCGGAGTGGTCTGTAGCTTGAATGAATAATCCAAACGCAAAAAAACTTTGAGACACTTACTAATCAAGAAGGGGGAAGGGACTAATCAAGAAGAAAAAAAAGAATAGAATCATAAAAAACATACTCGTCGCTTGACCAGGGTTCTAAATTATGAGTCGTAATTGGATGAGTTGGCCGTAATTAGCCATAATTGGCTATGCCTCGTAATTTAAAACCTTGGTCAAGAAACGAGTTTCGTTATATGATTCCATTCTTTTTAGAAAAAAAGGAACTTGTCTCTTGACCAGGGTTCTAAATTACGAGGCGCAATTGACTGTGCTAAAGCTCCTAAAGGAGGCTAGAAAAAGGCAGCCGTGAAACATTACATTAGTTTTCTTAGACACAATTGGGGGAGTTAGTGTCTAAGTCAATTTTAATATAGGAAATCCTTATAATGGTAATCCAATCAGAGTTTCAGATCTAGAAGTGTATTTAATCTATCTGGGGTCTATTAGACCCCAGGCGAGTGCTGCCGGGTTAATGTCAAAACTTTATATTAGTTGAGGTTTCCTAAAAATATAAATTTCGCTTTAATATGCACAATTATTTTTTTTATGGACATCGAGTGTTTCGTGAGTAATTGTGCAAATTTCTGATTAATTGCGTATATTTGTCAGAATTTAGATTTTTTGGCATTGATAAATTAATTCCTGTATTGCGAAAATAATAGTATACGAAAAAAGTTTTATGAAACAAATCAACAACTTACTGTTACCCATTTTAAAAATTTGGGATTATATTGATTTTATTTATGAGAGTTCTGGATAACTGAAAAAAAAAAGTGTAACACTTATTTACGTCGTAAAGAGAGCGGGGAACGAATTCTCCTATTGTTGCGTTTAAAAAAAAAAGAAGTGGCGGATTAGTTAATTAAAAATTATTGTTTCATTTCTTTATTCTTCTAAACCAAAAGAAAATTTTTACTACAATTTTGACCATCTAACTGCACCCATTAATAAAAATTACACCAGTCAACTAAATTCAGTTAATATTTCCATGGCATCGATCCAGCCAATCAGCGACGCTTGGTTGCGAAGTTTAGTTCCTTAGTAAGAATCGGGCTCGCTAATGTCTGCGACAACTTCAATGGAAAAAAAAAATTAGATTTATATAAATCTCTTTAATCTATTCACGAAGTCGTGGAACCAATCTGTTACTCCCGTCTGCTTCTGAGGTTCCTCAATCCTGATGCTGTCTGCATTACAAAATGGCGACTGTCCGTTCGTCCATAGGTAGAACTTGGCCGGTTGTTTGAGTCCCTGTATCATCCTGTTGTGGAAGCCCATTTCGGCCACGGCTGCCCCAGCTTGAGGTTGGCAGAGGCCTGCCTGGAAGTTTGTGTAGTTGGGGCAATGGACGGCGAGAAATCTGCAGCGGGAGTCATCAATAGACTCGAGGAAAAGCTGGTTGGCGCGGCTGTGGTCGCAGCTTGGGTTCGTGTAGCTGGTGATGTCTGTGAGGGGGGTGCAAATGTTAATTATACCACAATAAAAGTGCACTCTCAGAAACAACACTTTCATTTTTGACGATTCACGAATCCTCAAGCCTCATTTCGTTAATTTTGAGGATTGTTTCGTCAAACTATCACGTGACTTTTGAGTAAACGCGAATCCTCACTTTTACGATCGTGATTTGACGATTCTGTATCTTGATTTTGAGGAAACTGAATCTCATTGTTGTACTCACATGCTCAAAAATGACGAACTATTTCTTTAGATTAGACGACATTCAAATCCGCATAAAGATGACGATTCAAATTTCCTCACATTGAGGAAACTAAAGCTCGGAGCATTTGCCAGTAAAAGAATCGTCAAAATTAAGGAAAACTTCGTCGTTTTTGAGCATTTATTTTTGAGAGTGTGTGTAAAGCTGGTTATACACTGAAGTATTTCATTTATTCAATGAAATCAAGAGATAAATTTAATTATTCAAACTGCACTGATTGAAAAATTACACCCAATCCTTCTAAGATTCCAAGACGTGGAATCTACCAACCAGCGAGGCGTGGTCGCCAAGTTTAGTTTCTAAGTAAGAATCTGGTGCGCTGGTGTCTTTAGCAATTTAAAATAGAAAAATAATCTAATTCGAAGAGATTGTGTGTAATTTATCCACGTATCCAGCAACGAGAGTTAAACTGGTTGACACGGCAGCTTTGGTTCGTATAGTGGGTGGTGTTTATGTTACTTAAAAATATTTAAGGGGTCATAGGAGTCTTAAAAATGAGCAAAGAAGGAACTACAATTCATAGTTTGATCTTTCATGTAATTTTTGAACTACTCAATATATATGTATAATTTTTTTTATATGCAATTCGACAAGATTTATTTATTATAAAACAAATTTTAAAAATTATGAAACTTTAGCCAAAGCCAAAATAAATGATATCAAACATAAAGCTATTTGAACATATTGGGATTAGGCTTGCGCGGCAAATTTGGAAGTCAAAATTGAAAAAATGACAGAGAAAATGACTTTATATTGTACAAATATGTGCAAACAAAGACTTATACCTAAATTCTCAGCTCAATTTTAATTAGAATTTTTTTAAAGAAAATTTTAAATCAAAATTTTAAAATTTTTATTAAGTTTTTTAGAAAAAAGTTCTTAAAATAATTTCTAATCAAATTATTGAGCTGATAATTTAGGTATAAGTCTTTGTTTACACATATTTGTAAAATATAAAGTCATTTTCTTGGTCATTTTTTTAAATTTTGGCCTCAAAATTTGCCGCGCAAGCCTAATCCCAATGTGTTCAAATAGCTTTATGTTTAATGTCATTTATTTTGGTTTTGGCTAAAGTTTCATAATTTTTAAAATTTGTTTTATAATAAATAAATCTTGTCGAATTGCATATAAAAAAATTATACTTATATATTGAGTAGTTCAAAAATTACATGAAAGATCAAACTATGAATTGAAGTTCCTTCTTTGCACATTTTTAAGACTCCTATGATCCCTTAAGGGGTCACAGGAGTCTTAAAAATGTGCAAAGATACTACAAAGCATAGTTTGATCTTCCATGTAATTTTTTAACTACTCAATGTATAAGTATAATTTTTTTATATGTAATTCTACAAGATTTATTTATTATAAAACAAGTTTTAAAATGTATGAAACTTTTGCCAAAACTAAAATAAATGATATTAAACATGAAGCTATTTGAACACATTGTGATTAGGCTTGCGCGGCAAATTGTGAGGACAAAATTGAAAAAATGACCAAGAAAATGACTTTATATTGTACAAATATGTACAAACTAGGACTTATACCTAAATTCTCAGCTCAATTTTAATTAGAAATTATTTTAAGAACTTTTTTCTAAAAAAAATAATAAAAATTTAAAAATTTTAATTTTAAATTTTTTTAAAAATAATTTCTAATTAAAATTGAGCTGAGAATTTAGGTATAAGTCTTTGTTTGTACATATTTGTACAATATAAAGTCATTTTCTTGGTCATTTTTTCAATTTTGACCTCACAATTTGCCGCGCAAGCCTAATCACAGTGTGTTCAAATAGCTTCATGTTTAATATCATTTATTTTAGTTTTGGCTAAAGTTTCATAAATTTGAAAGCTTGTTTTATAATAAATAAATCTTGTAGAATTACATATAAAAAAAATTATACTTATATATTGAGTAGTTCAAAAATTACATGAAAGATCAAACTATGTTTTGTAGTACCTTCTTTGCACATTTTTAAGACTCCTATGACCCCTTAAAGCAACAGTAACTGCCCGCGCGATGACGCCAAGAGTTGCTAATTGGATTCTTTCAGGTGACGCATGTTTTTTCTTGCTTTTAATCCTGCATTCCTTCGATCAGTGCTCCAATTTGGAGCTCTGTTACCATTTAAAATTGATTACCCATATTTAAGGAAATAAAAAATAATTTATTTTCAATCAGAATTTCCGCCACTTGAGACCTAAAACATGACCATGGTCTGTCAGATAATGAAAAAAACTTCGAGACCACAAAATTGTTAAAAACAGCACTTGGTTTTAATTTTAACATTTAGTCGCCATAACTGCCTATCTTCATTTAGTTTTCTGTGAGAGATTGTGGTTCATTATGTAAAATTGTTTGACGGAAATAAGGACGAATAGACAGACGGATTGGAAGATTATATTACCTTCCACTTGTTTACGTCATAACTTAGAGCTGATTCTAAAACGAAAAAATGACATACCGTTGATTATAGTGCCGAATACATTGTCAATTTGAAAAAATCTAGTGCATCCTGGCTGATGACTTCCGCCGTTCGGATAAAAGTCCATGTATCCACTCGGAGAACCTGTACCAAAACCTGTCAAGCACGGGAAGACTTAGATAAGCTTAGCGATGTTCATAAGACAGCTGATGCAGAAAATAATTTACAATACAGTCGAAGCTACACTGAGAAAAAAATACTGTAAACATACAGAAATTTTTTTAGTAATGTTACAGAAATAACCAATTTTACAAAAAAAGTTTTTGTAATTCTGAACAGAAATCTTCATTTCTGAAGTTACCAGAATTTTTTTTTTTACTAGTGAAAATTTAAAAAAATTTAAAGTCGAATTTTTTTCTTATTTTATTATGTTATACACTAGTAATACAAGCATACAATTAAAAATTCAATTAATATCGTGCACTTTAGAGTAGTACATACGGTAGAAAATAAATAATCGGGGAATAGCAATTAAGTTACAAACGCTATTTAGACGCAATTTCCGGTTTTTCTAAACATTTGTCGTCAACACCATTTCCAATTTATGTTTTGTTACTGAAGAAATAAACTGCTGCTTTCGATTAATTTTGAATGAAAATCCGTAAGTTTAAATGGGAACCAATTGTAATTTCATACATTGTAGAGAAACAACTACGCTATTTTCATGACTTTCAGGATCATCCGACACCTGCCGCTAAAATGGACGAATCATGGAAGATCTCGTGATTTTCTCAGAAATAGAAGACAATTTATTTTTAGAATGTTCGTTGACGTTTTTTTATGTTTTGTTTTATTTGTGATTCGAAACTAAGGAGGGGAAAAGTCAAATTCCGAATATTTTTGTTTAGGTTAAGAGGAATTTCACATAAAGCGCGTAAAGAGATTTTATTTAAGGGGTCACAGGAGTCTTAAAAATGTGCAAAGAGGTTACTACAAAGCATAGTTTGATCTTTCATGTCATTTTTTAACTACTCAATAAATGAGTATAATTTTTTATAAGTAATTCTGCTGAATTTATTTATTATAAAACAAGTTTTAAAATTTATGAAACTTTAGCCAAAACTAAAATAAAATAATGATATTAAACATGAAGCTATTTGAACACATTCGGATTAGGCTTGCGCGGCAAATTGTGAGGTCAAAATTGAAAAAATGAACAAGAAAATGGCTTTGTATTGTACAAATATGTACAAACAAAGACTTATACCTAAATTCTCAGCTCAATTTTAATTAGAAATTATTTTAAGAACTTTTTTCCAAAAAAAAAAAAAAAAATTAAAAATTTTGATTTTAAATATTTTTAAAAATAATTTTTGATTAAAATTGAGCTGAGAATTTAGGTATAAGTCCTTGGTTGTACGTATTTGTACAATATAAAGTCATTTTCTTGGTCATTTTTTAAATTTTGACCTCACAGTTTGCCGCGCAAGCCTAATCACAATGTGTTCAAATAGCCTCATGTTTAATATCATTTATTTTAGTCTTGGCTAAAGTTTCATAAATTTTAGAACTTGTTTTATAATAAATAAATCTTGTAGAATTACACATAAAAAAATTATACTTATACATTGAGTAGTTAAAAAATGATATGAAAGATCAAACTATGTTTTGTAGTACCTTCTTTGCACACTTTTAAGACTCCTATGACCCCTTAAGCTCAAATCTTTTCAAGGCTGTTCATCACCTCCATTCCCTGTCCTCCTTCGATCGGGCTTGCTAATGGTAAGTCTATGGGGAGGGGAGGGGGGGTTAATTTAAAAAAAAAAGCAAAGAAATGATAGGAATATTTTGATGCGGTTTTTTTTTAATTCATAAGACTCCAATAAAGTTATGCTTTAGAGGTTATTTTTTTAAAGCGTTATTTACTTTTTTTAATCGAAATAAAAATAGAATTAAAAAATAAAGCATCAAAATATTCCTATAATTTCTTTGCTCTTTTTTGGAACAAAAATCATTCCCCCCCCCCCCCCCCCATAGACTTAAGGGGTCTAAGGAGTCTTAAAAATGTGCAAAGAAGGCACTACAAAACATAGTTTGATCTTTCATGTCATTTTTGAACTACTCAATGTATAAGTATAATTTTTTTATATGTAATTCTGCAAGATTTATTTATTATAAAACAAGTTTTAAAATTTATGAAACTTTAGCCAAAACTAAAATAAATGATATTAAACATGAAGCTATTTGAACACAGTGTGATTAGTCTTGCGCGGCAAATTGTGAGGTCAAAATTGAAAAAATGACCAAGAAAATGGATTTATATTGTACAAATATGTACAAACAAAGACTTATACCTAAATTCTCAGCTCAATATTAATTAGAAATTATTTTAAAAATAATTTTAAATCACAATTTTTAAAATTTTATTAATTTTTTTAGAACAAAGTTCTTAAAATAATTTCTAATTAAAATTGAGCTGAGAATTTAGGTATAAGTCCTAGTTTGTACATATTTGTATAATATAAAGTCATTTTCTTGGTCATTTTTTCAATTTTGACCTCACAATTTGCCGCGCAAGCCTAATCACAATGTGTTCAAATAGCTTCATGTTTAATATCATTTATTTTAGTTTTGGCTAAAGTTTCATAAATTTTAAAACTTGTTTTATAATAAATAAATCTTGTAGAATTACCTATAAAAAAATTATACTTATACATTGAGTAGTTAAAAAATGACATGAAAGATCAAACTTTGCTTTGTAGTATCTTCTTTGCACATTTTTAAGACTCCTTAGACCCCTTAAACCATTAGCAAGCCCGGTCGAAGGAGGACGGGGAATGGGGGTGATGGATGAGCAGCCTTAATCTAGGAAAATGCTTTCATATCACGGAAAGCGGAATTTCGCGTTAAGGGGAATAGGTGAAAAAATCAAAACAAAAATTATTTGCTTAAAATACTATTAAAACCTTTATTAATAATGTCACAAAGTATCAAGACGATTGGAGAAATATTTGTGTCATTAAAAGCCATTTTAATGTCATGGCTTCGTAAGGAAATGGGTTAACAATAAAAACTTAAAATGCGTTTTTCTCAGAACTTGATTTTTTGAACTTCGATGTACCTTTTCTCAAAAAGTATGCTATGTTTTCTCGTAAACTTTTTTATATGATGTAATACATAGTATAGATTAATCTGAGGTTATAAATTTTAATAAAACTAAAGTGAAAAAAATTTTATGGGGCAAAAAAGTTTAAAATTTCATGATTTTTTGGGTACTTTAAAACTTATTTTATTAAAAAAAATCTAACAGTTATTTAGTAAAACTTTTAACCTCAGATTAATATATACGGTTGATATAACACACACAGAAAATTTTAAGATGATCTGATCAGTAGTTATTGTGAAAAGAGCTGTGGAAATAAAAAAGTACCCACTTGAGGTTATTTCATCCGTAAGTCACCCTATAGAATCGGAAATTTTTGAGATTGTGTACAATTAACATTCTGAGTTAATTGCACGATACAAAATTTGCATAAGGGGCCGTCTTCATATTAAAAATGTTACGATCTTTGAAATTTCCAATAGCAACACCCAATTTTAATAACTTAGAAATGTTAAGGACTCTTGAAAACCCTTAAATCTAAGTTTTTGTTACATTTGGATGAATATTTGACGAGTTATTCAATCGAATCACTTGTGGACCTTTTGGGGACCATCTCTAAAATGACAAGCAAGCATGCATGCAAAGCCGTCTTTATTTATCAATTACATACGTTATCTTATACACGGTCCCCTAAAGGGTAATTAAAAAGTATTTTGTGATTTACTCAGCAAATTATGAATAAAAAATTTTAAAAATTGGGATTTCGCTTAAACTTCTTGTCTTAAATTTATTTCTTTAAAAATATTAAGGGGTTTCTATTCATATTTTTTTAAAAAATTAATGTAATAATTATTTAAAAATATAAAAATTGTTTTAAATACCCCAATATTGAATGCACTTTGTTTGGGTTATTATAATTTCTTTTCAGTAAAAAATTCGTTTCATTATCTTAATTATTTATAGATCGGGATAGTTTTTTATGTGCAACTCATTTAACATTATGGAACCTAAACTTTGTACGTCTCTAACTCCTCTAATAATGCTTAAAAACTAACAAAATTTGGCATTTCGTATTAACATAGGTCAGAGATTTGAAATATGGATTCAAAAAGGGGTGTTGCGATTGGAAATTTTAAAGTTAGTAACATTTTTAATGTGAAGATGGCCCCTTATGCAAATTTTGTGTCATTCAATTAACTCAGAATGTTAATTGTTCACAATGTCAAAAAGGTCCGATTCTATAGGACGACTAATGGCCACAATAACCTCAAGTGGGTACTTTTTTATTTCCACAGCTGTACATTGCAATTGGCCAATTTAACATTACCGATATACAACATACTGAACCCCCTTAAGCGAATTCGCGTAAACGAGTTTCGACTCTGGATGGACTGCTCAGTATTGATTAACCCTTTCAGTCTCAAGTACAATTTGGCATAATTATTTTTTTAATTATTATTTATTTATTTTTTTTTTTGGTCATCCATAGCCATTTATGGTATCAGAAAGCACATCATTCCATTCTTCTTCTATAAGAAAATACTTTTTGGTCCATCTGATTTCGACTACAAGTTTTGGGCAGGTATAGTCACTCCGTTGATACCTGTGACGACGAGTTCGGATGCATCCGTGTGAATGACGTCTACGAATAGTGCGTCAGTGGGGTCTAATCGCACTTCCGGTGGAGTATAACTGAAATAGGGACCAGCTGGATCGAGACCTAGAAATAGAACAAATGCTGTTGCTTAATTTCTGAAAATAAAACGCCATCAGTAGTGGCAATGTAAGGCAACAAGTTTTCGACGATATCCAAACTAACTGCACGTGTGGCCCGTCGGTGGCCGTGTGGTTAAGAAGGCATCAGCCTCAGGATTCAACCTTCACAGGTTCGAATACCATCTTACTGCAAGTCACCCTATTAATCGGTTATCTGTACTGGAAAGAGTAGAAAAATCCAACTCGTGACTGATGGGCCCGAGTGCACTGGGATGGGACAGACGTGCTCGTTAAATCTGTGGAGTCTCAAGTCCCGACGATGTCGGTCGAAGTTCCGTTGGGTGCCTGCTCAGGTGTCGACCTCGTTACTTGACCAGGGTTCTAAATTACGAGGCGTTATTAGCTGTGTTAAAGATACGAAATGAGTCTAGAAATAGACAGCCGGAAACGATTACATTATACTAACTGCGCGTGTGAAAAAGGAAACTTAAGGCGGGATCGTACCGAGCAGGCAACTCATTGTGGCCGAGGGCGACATCTGGTGAAGATATCGGAACTGCTATAGAGGGAGGTTCAGAGAATTCGGAGACTAGCAAATCAAAATGCTTAATTCATTGATTGACGTTTTTATCTTATTTTTCAATCCTTCTATAAGTAGCCGATTGGTCAGTTTTAAACTACCTTTCCTAAGCTCCTCCCCTTGTCAACGTATCTCACACCTCCTTCGAGAAATTCCCGCCGTCGTCCTGGGTGCAATTCCTCTCTATCTGTGTGCCAGTAAAAAATCTGCCTATGTCTGTCTTACTTGACGAGGTTTATAGGTGGGTATCTGATCAAGCACACAACCCAGAAATACATGTGCCAACCAACCATTTTCCCTATGAGAAGATGGGATGACTCACTTTGCAGGTTAATTGAATAACGTCGCACGAAAGCTACGTCTGATCTTTAAGGGGTCTAAGGAGTCTTAAAAATGTGCAAAGAAGGAACTACAAAGCATAGTTTGATCTTTCATGTAATTTTTTAACTACTTAATATACAAGTATAATTTTTTTATATGCAATTCTACAAGATTTATTTAATATGAAACAAATTTTAAAATTTATGAAACTTTAGCCAAAACTAAAATAAATGATATTAAACATAAAGCTATTTGAACACATTGTGATTAGGCTTGCGCGGCGAATTGTGAGGTCAAAATTGAAGACATGACCAAGAAAATGACTTTATGTTGTACAAATATGTACAAACTAGAACTTATACCTAAATTCTCAGCTCAATTTTAATTAGAAATAATTTTTAAAAATTTTTTAAAATCAAAATTCAAAAAATTTTATAAATTTTTTTAGAAAAAAGTTCTTAAAATAATTTCTAATTAAAATTGAGCTGAGAATTTAGGTATAAGTCTTTGTTTGTACATATTTGTACAATATAAAGTCATTTTCTTGGTCATTTTTTCAATTTTGACCTCACAATTTGCCGCGCAAGTCTAATCACAATGTGTTCAAATAGCTTTATGTTTAATATCATTTATTTTAGTTTTGGCTAAAGTTTCATAAATTTTAAAATTTGTTTCATATTAAATAAATGTTGTAGAATTACATATAAAAAAAATTATATTGTATATTGAGTAGTTAAAAAATTACATGAAAGATCAAACTATGCTTTGTAGTTCCTTCTTTGCACATTTTTAAGACTCCTTAGACCCCTTAAGGGGTCACAGGAGTCTTAAAAATGTGCAAAGAAGATACTACATAGCATAGTTTGATCTCTCTTGTAATTTTTTAACTACTCAATAAATGAGTATAATTTTTTTATATGTAATTCTACAAGATTTATTTATTATAAAACAAGTTTTAAAATTTATGAAACTTTATCCAAAACTAAAATAAATGATATTAAACATGAAGGTACTTGAACACACTGTGATTAGGCTTGCGCGGCAAATTGTGAGGTCAAAATTGATAAAATGACCAAGAAAATGACTTTATATTGTACAAATATGTACAGACTAGGACTTATACCTAAATTCTCAGCTCAATTTTAATTAGAAATTATTTTAAGAACTTTTTTCTAAAAAAATTATTAAAAAATTAAAAATTTTGATTTTAAATTTTTAAAAAAATAATTTCTAATTGAAATTGAGCTGAGAATTTAGGTATAAGTCCTAGTCTGTACATATTTGTACAATATAAAGTCCTTTTCTTATTCATTTTTTCAATTTTGACCTCACAATTTGCCGCGCAAGCCTAATCACAGTGTGTTCAAGTACCTTCATGTTTAATATCATTTATTTTAGTTTTGGCTAAAGTTTCATAAATTTTAAAACTTGTTTTATAATAAATAAATCTTGTAGAATTACATATAAAAAAATTATACTTATGCATTCAGTAGTTCAAAAATGACATGAAAGATCAAACTTTGCTTTGTAGTATCTTCTTTGCACATTTTTAAGACTCCTTAGACCCCTTAAACTCACCACGTAAATTCTAGTTTCGGTCATAATCAGCCCAATCAAATCCAAGCTATAAAGTATCGTTTGGCAAGTTGAGTTACAAGCTTTTGTAATTTTTTTTCAATTTATTTTAAAATTTGTAGGTTTCTTTTAAAAGTGATTGATAAATATACAAACAGTTACTACACTATACTATACGCATTAAAAAAAGATAATTTGCATAAAAAACAGGTGACTACAAAAAGGGGAAGCAGTTACAGTTGGTACAGCTGTGGAAATAAAAAAGTACCCACTTGAGGTTATTTCCTCCGTTATTCATCCTAAAGAATCGGACCTTTTTGACATTGTGAACAATTAACATTCTGAGTTAATTGCATGACACAAAATTTGCATAAGGGGCCATCTTCATATTAAAAATGTTACTAACTTTAAAATTTCCAATAGCAACACCCCTTTTTGAATCCATATTTCAAATCTCTGACCTATGTTAATGCAAAATGCCAAATTTTGTTAGTTTTTAAGCATTATTAGAGGAGTTGAAGACGTGCAAAGTTTAGGTCCCATAATGTTAAATGAGTTGCACATAAAAAACTATCCCGATCTATAAATAAAAAAGATAATGAAACGATTTTTTTAATGAAAAGAAATTATAATAACCCAAACAAAATGCATTCAATATTGGGGTATTTAAAACAATTTTTATATTTTTAAATAATTATTATATTGATTTTTAAAAAAAAAAATGAATGGAAACCCCTTAAAATTTTTAAAGAAATAAATTTAAGACAAGAAGTTTAAGCGAAATCCCAATTTTTAAAAATGTTTATTCATAATTTGCTGAGTAAATCACAAAATACTTTATAATTACCCTTTAGGGGACTGCGTATAAGATTACGTGTGTAATTGATAAATAGAGACGGCTTTGCATGCATGCTTGCTTGTCATTTTAGAGTTGGTCCCTAAAAGGTCCACAAGTGATTCGATTAAATAACCCGTCAAATATTCATCCAAATGTAACAAAAACTTAGATTTAAGGGTTTTCAAGAGTGCTTAACATTTCTAAGTTATTAAAATTGGGCGTTGCTATTGGAAATTTCAAAGATCGTAATATTTTTAATATGAAGACGGCCCCTTATGCAAATTTTGTATTGTGCAATTAACTCAGAATGTTAATTGTACACAATCTCAAAAAGGTCCGATTCCATAGGGTGACTAACGGATGAAATAACCTCAAGTGGGTACTTTTTTATTTCCACAGCTGTACTAAAGTTTATTATGTGACACCATAAACATTTATGCCTGCCTACCTATTGTTGTAATCTCTGCTGGATGTCATGACTAGTAATTTTTTGGTTGGTACAAAAATTTTATCAGGTATGACATCCAACAAAGACAAACATTACCACATGGGTCGGGTGCAATTTTTTTTCCGATATTCGGATAATCATTCATGCTTCGGATAATTGAAGTTCTACTGCACGCGGTTTTAGAATTTATATTAGAAATTATTTAAACATTGTGTTATATCTATCTGTGCATGGAATTTTGTCGACGTGCCTCGTAATTTTAAAATGCCGTCAGAAAGACGATGCTTGTATCTGACTGGGAACCGATTCGTAATATTGTGCAAGACTATGAAACATTGAACCGCAATGGATTTAATGTGCACAAACCCTCTCTATACGGTAGATATTTGATTGATATTATGATTTATAGAAGGATTACATTCGATCCTGGCATCGGATCTCTGGGTTTGCAGGTCAACTTGTTTACAGCTATACCTGCGAGAAAAATGTATTTTATACTAATCTTGGTTTATTTGATGCTTTAAGGGGTCATAGGAGTCTTAAAAATGTGCAAAGAAGGTAGTACACAGCATGGTCTGATCCTTCATGTAATTTTTTAACTACTCAATATATAAGTAGAATTTTTTAATATGTAATTCTACAATATTTATTTAATATAAAACAAATTTTAAAATTTATGAAACTTTAGCCAAAACTAAAATAAATGATATTAAGCATAAAGCTATTTGAACACATTGTGATTAGGCTTGCGCGGCAAATTGTGAGGTCAAAATTGAAAAAATTACCAGGAAAATGACTTTCTATTGTACAAATATGTGCAAACAAAGACTTATACCTAAATTCTCAGCTCAATTTTAATTAGAAATTATTTTAAGAACTTTTTTCTAAAAAAATTAATAAAAAATTTTAAATTTTGATTTTAAATTTTATTTTTAAATAATTTCTAATTAAAATTGAGCTGAGAATTTAGGTATAAGTCTTTGTTTGCACATATTTGTACAATATAAAGTCATTTTCCTGGTAATTTTTTCAATTTTGACCTCACAATTTGCCGCGCAAGCCTAATCACAATGTGTTCAAATAGCTTTGTTTAATATCATTTAATTTAGTTTTGGCTAAAGTTTCATAAATTTTAAAACTTGTTTTATAATAAATAAATCCTGTAGAATTACATATAAAAAATTATACTTATATATTGAATAGTTAAAAAATTACATGAAAGATCAAACTATACTTTGTAGTACCCTCTTTGCACATTTTTAAGACTCCTATGACCCCTTAAGTTATTGTTTTGTTTGGTTACTTAGGGTTCTATTAAAATGTATGTCATGGAAGTCAATCATCCATGCGCTTACCAACCGGGATTCGAACGCGGAAACTACTGGTTGGGATTTATACGGGATATTCGGTATGCCGAGTATGCAGCGATAAAGGTTTAATAAATTACAGGAATAAGAAAATGATGCACATAAAGAAGACAGAACAGATCAGTCGGTTAAGGCTTTTTTGCCTTAAATGTGAAAGGTCCCATGTTCGGTCCGGGCATCGCCAAATCAACCGACGACCTATAAATCGTCCGTGAAGAAAAATGTCCGACGAATAATACCCCTTGCATTGGGAATGCACGCTAAATATTCTTATTAGTCCCAACACTGCGTACGATGGCTCCTTGAACAGTTGCATTGGGTGCATACCCTGATGTCGACTCGTTACTTGACCGCGGTTGTAAACTACGACGCCCGTCGCCAATAGCCATCATATAGCTCTAGTGCGAAGATATTTCAAACTAACTTTACTAAACTATATTAGAGGGGCTGGGGAGCTTAGTCGGTTGAGCACAAGCTTAGCATACGGAAGGTCCCAGGTTCGGGTCCGGGCATCGCCAAAAAGTAGCTGCCGACCGATAAACGGCCCGTGCAGCAAAAAATGTCCGACACATAATACCCCGTGTAAGGGAGTGCACGTTAAATATCCTTCAAATTCCTAACGTGTAGCTCTAGTGCGACGATCATTCAAACCTAAAACTAAACTATATTAGAACACAACGGACGGAACACAACAAGACCTCGCATTGAGAGTGGAACCGAATCATTAATTAAAATCGCGGAAGTTCAAAAATGAAAAACTGAAAAAAGTTACCTAATATAAAACACGCCAATACTGCTACCTAATGCCAAAACAGATTTAAAACGTTATGCAAAAATCCTTTTTGAAAGAAATGGTAAATTATACAACAAAAACTGCAAGAAGTACATGTTTTTCGGATTTTAACTTAAATTAATATTTCAACAAAAATATATAAGTCCAAATTTGTGCAATTGTTCACACTTTGTAATGCCTTTTTCTAAACTTCAAGTCCCCAAAGCATATTTCAATATCTTTCAAATAAATCATTTGGAAGAAATTAAAAAGATTTTTTTTTACTAATTAAGAATTAGAATCCAATAGAATGAATCAATGCCACTTAAATTTTTTTAAAGCTTTTAAACTGGACGCTATAGTAAAAAATCCATTTGTATTTTCGAAATCGGCGTCCAGAAACACACAATGAATTGAAACTTCAGCTTACGGAGCAGAAGTTAAAATTCGCAGACTCTTGAAATTGAACTACACGTACCTTATCTTATCTGAGTTTCAGCATCTTTAACTAAAAGGGGAGGAGCTAACTTTAGTGGGAGGAGCTAACCCAGGGGGCGCTACTTCCTGGATGAGACTGGATATTGAAAATTTCATAATTTCGCTGCCACTTTTCTACCCTAAAAATGCAAATAATTGCGAACTTTTTTTTTAAAAAATTAACGAAATTAAAAGTTGTACGTCCCTATAATCGCGGTTTTTCAAATTTCGCCCTAGTTCATATTGTAAAACTGTTTATTAATAATCAAAAAAATATTTTTAGGAATTTCAAAAAAATGGGATTATACGGACCTGCAAATCAGCTGCATGCATCATATAAAAAAAACCGCTTGCAAAATTATTAATTAGAGCCGGAGAAATGTGGCAGACTTTTTATTTTTTTCCCATAGGATTAACACAGAGAGAAGCCTTCGCTTGAGAAGCCGATTCTCGGTACTATTCCCCCTTAAGGGGTCACAGGAGTCTTAAAAATGTGCAAAGAAGGTACTACAAAGCATAATTTGATCTTTCATGTAATTTTTGAACTACTCAATGTATAAGTATAATTTTTTATATGTAATTCTACAGGATTTATTTATTATAAAACAAGTTTTAAAACTTATGAAACTTCAGCCAAAACTAAAATAAATGATATTCAACATAAAGCTATTTGAACACATTGTGATTAGGCTTGCGCTGCAAATTGTGAGGTCAAAATTGAAAAACTGACCAAGAAAATAACTTTATATTGTACAAATATGTACAAACTACTACTTATACCTAAATTCTCAGCTCAATTTTAACTAGAAATTTTTTTAAGAAATTTTTTCTAAAAAAATTAATAAAAATTTAAAAATTTTGATTTTAAATTTTTAAAAAATTAATTTGTAACTAAAATTGAGCTGAGAATTTAGATATAAGTCTTTGTTTGTACATATTTGTACAATATAAAGTCATTTTCTTGGTAATTTTTTCAATTTTGACCTCACAATTAGCCGCGCAAGCCTAATCACAATGTGTTCAAATAGCTTCATGTTTAATATCATTTATTTTAGTTTTGGCTAAAGTTTCATAAATTTTAAAACTTGTTTTATAATAAATAAATCTTGTAGAATTACATATTAAAAATTATACTTATACATTGAGTAGTTCAAAAATGACATGAAAGATCAAACTATGTTTTGTAGTACCTTCTTTGCACATTTTTAAGACTCGTTTGACCCCTTAAGAGGACTCCCTTGGGAATTTCAATCTTGAAAATCGTAATGTTATTCCCATGGAAAACATTCGCAAGTCAATTACCACCACATTTTTAATAAAAGGCTACTAGTTTCTTGTATCATTGTAAAGAACGAAAGGAGTAGATTTTGTAAAACTAATTTATTTTGTGAAAATCACATATTTAGTAATTTTAATAATTTTTTGAAGTTAGAGTACTTAATGCGTACTCCATTTTTTACTAACTTCAAAAAATTATTAAAAATACTAAATATGTGATTTTCACGAAACAAATTAATTTTACAAAATCTACTCCTTTCGTTCTTTACAATGACGCAAAACACTAAAAACCTTTTTTATAACAACGTGCAAAAAAGTTCACTTTTTTATACCATATTCATTCATAAATCGTTGCGAAAATGACACTTTACGTGCTTGCGTCACAGACAGTATGCGAAAATTTGGGCTTCGGCACTAGTGTGGTAAAGTAAATAAGAGTATCTGATTGGTAGAAAAGCAAAATGATGTCATGAATATCCTCATGGAAACTAAATGGTCACGAAACTCAGTTAATTCTATTGGCTCATTACTTTTGCATTTTCTAATCTCCATGGAAACTAAAAGTATTACAAAAACTATTAAAGGAAATGAAATAAGATAAAAGTAAGAACACAAATTTCACTCCAAACAATACTTTTCTGGAAGAAGATTCGACCAAACTTCCTTAGCTGCTTTGTTAATTTAATCTGGAGGTTGGTCGAACATCATTTCAAATACATTTTCACCTATGTTCGGTAGCACTAATTAATCTAAATACTATTTTGATTCAAAATAGAAAAGTCTTTTACAACTTTTCTCTCACTACTTTGCATTTTCTAATATCTTCATGGAAACTAAAGGATGTCATGAAAATCACTCATTGGTAGAAACACTTTTTTGCAAGTCATTATAAAAAATATTGTAAGCAAGCACGTTCCAAATAACACTTTATTAAGCTCGTGTCATAATTTCACTCGCTCGTACCTCGCTCGTGAAATAAAAGCCACTCGCTTAATAAAGTATCATTTTCGGAACTAGTTGCTTAAATAACTATTATTAAAATCGTGGCGGTAATTGACTTGCGAATATTCTTCATAGGAATAACATTACGATTTTCAAGATTGAAATTCCCATGGGAGTCCTCTTAACACTGACCTGTAATCCGTCCCAGATTCTTTATCCTCTCCCCTGCATACCCGGCTGCATGGGCTCCAAGGCTGTGGCCGATGATGCAGAAGCTCTCGGCCCATACGCCCTTCAAATCCTGTACAATAATCGAAGAGCTGAGTGGAAGAACGTGCAAGTGACATTTTTGAAAAAAAAAAAAAACTGAGATTTTTGTGTTAATATTCACGTTATTACCTCCTTTAAACATAACAGCTTTCGATTTAAAAAAAAAAAAACCATTCGATTTTGTACATTTTTCGCAAACGAAGTTAGTAGGTGCACGCGTTTTCGTCACTTTTTCAATGGAAGAACGTGCTAAAGGCCCTTAGCATTTTCTTCTCCGAAATCGCCCGATTACGGAACGATCGTTTTAGTGGAAGAACGTGCTAAGTGACACTTTTGCGGGAAATTTCCGTCTTTCGCTTGCATTAATGGCAAAACAAATGGTTCTTTTGTTGTTTTAATCCAAAAGGATTCAACAAAATGTAATTAATATTTCCTAATTAACTTTAATTGTTAAAAATAGCCAATGAAATAAAATTTATATTGCTTAAAACCTGGCTTTTAGAGCATTTAGCAAGACTTTAGAAAATGCATTTTTATTTTGGAATTATTCAGAGTCAAAGGTTTCACATTTTAGGAAATATCGTCTGATTTTAATATCTTCTGTTTTTTATTCTAATAAACATAATTCCCCTCAGCAGTGACGGTATCATCAAAACAAAGTTGCATCTGCTATATGGAGATCGTAAAGAGCTTCGCGTTAAAACAAAATCGCACCGAACATACATCAAAACACCTGGTGTGTTTTAAAAAAAAATGAATTAGGGGTACAGCGATCGTTTTAAAGCTATTTTTAATTTGATTCTTAAGCTATCGTACGCATTTTGTGCAATGTCCTTAATTCCTAAAATTATTAAAATGGAATTAAGGAGCAAGCGGAAAGCTGAATTTTCGCTTGAAAGTGCGAATAGTAGCTTATATGTTAAGTACAAATTTAATCAATATGCACTGAAAAAAAAATTCTAGTCCAACTACCGGAATACGGTATATCTAACCATATTTTCTTGCTCATATAGGACACCAAAAAATGTCGGTTATCTACCAGTATCTGTTTGGTAATGACTTTATGGTAAAATTACTAGAAAAGTATGGTTTCATTACCATGATGTTTGGTAGCACTTTTGGTTTTATTACTTTATGTAGTGGTTTTATTACCATATATAGTAGCTTAATTACTGAATGTAGTGGTTTCATTACCGTATATAGTGGTTTTATTACTGTATACAATAGTATTATTACCGTGCACAAAGTTAATATTACCAAATAAGATTATGTAAACCACATTGTTTGGTAGGTAATTTGGTCTGTACACAAAGGTATCACTATCAAATAAGAGGGCAATATTGTTAAACAATGTAGTTCTATGAGGTAGTCCCTGAATTGTAGGAAAATAGTCTCCAGGGACATGTACCCTTGGGAAACTGCGCAAAGACCGCCCACAGGACTTACAAACCCAACAGATTTAACAACATACTCCCCATATACTCGGTGGGTCTTCAGTGACCAGGACTTGATCGCATAACCTTCCGATCCGGAGATTGAGACTCTGACCACAGGACTCCCGATTGTACTAGTATAATCAGTTTAGTTTGCTTATATGACTTCTTTCGAGTTGTCACAAACGACTGCAACACAGCACTTTGTTTGATGAGTGAGATTTACCATACGTATAGGTAGTCAAAATTTCAGCTAATACAGTGGTATTTGGTAGGTATCATTGCGCTCAACATGGTCCGATCACCAAGCATATGGTAAAAGACCGATGCTTCCTGGAAATTAATTTGGTATTTCAACCATGCTTCTCGTATAAAAACAAAGCGTATGGTACGAAAAGCATTTGTGCTGGTAAACTTACTTTTCATGCTTGTAATCTTACCAAACGTATGGGTAACAGAGCTATAATTTTAGATACCAGAAATTCTAGTAATGGGTTACCAAAACGAATAGTATGGCTACTAATTAAATGGTTTAAGTACCTGGTATTCTGGTTTTATTACTAGAAATACCATTACCAAACAATTATGGTTTTTTTGCAAGAATTTTTTTTTCAGTGTGTTGCTTTGTTATGCAAAACTAAAATATTTTTATAATAATTGATACAAAAATAGAGACTAAGTATAAAACGTTATAAGTTCTGAAAATTTATTAAAATATCGATGACACAAGAAAAAAAATCATTTTAATTTTTTATATAGTTTTTGAAATAATGCCAAAATTTTTTAACTGTGGAAAACAACAAAATAAAAAAATATGTATAAACTAAAAACACTTCTAGTTATATGGTTTAAGGTATTTGACCACATTATTAAAAAAATTAGTAATTATATTAACCGAAAAAGTTTAAATTGTGTTTTTAATATGTGGAACTGAAGTGAACTTTTCAAAAATCAGGTGAAACGCTTGTTAGCTATTTTCTAAATAAAAAAAATAGTAGTTCTGACTTCTATTGAGATTAATGTAAAATATTGTCGAATATAACAAAGTGTGAGGAATCGAATGATGTGCGTTTGGATGTCATAACGGGACATGAACATTTGGAAAAAACATATTGAAAGTGATGATTCCAAATGGCACCACTGGGACTGAAAGGGTTAAAGTTGGATGGATCTCCACATGTTAATTATAGTAACTATATGAATTTTTCTTTCGGAAACTAGATGAGATATCATTTTAAAATTTTTATAGCTTGCTCCTTACATATAGTTCTTTGATTTAAACAGAGGATATTTCACAGAATAAAAAAATACTTTTACAATGGTTTAAAAAAAATATGTTATGAAAATCCCCCCAAAATCTGGGTCAAAGTTATATAATAGTTTTTTGAGCAGATATATTTAGAATTTCTCAGTTTATATCAAGGCACTATTAATGGGAAAGAAATAATAAAACACAACCTGTTGATATATTTTACAGTTACTGAGATATTTTTTCCAAACTGTTGAAAACCTCATACTTCATGGAAACGCAAAAGAAAAGTAAGGTATAGGTAATAACTGATATAAAGGGTTTCAGAAAAAGGCTTATAAAAAGAAAACCACTTAACAGAAAACGATAATTTTGGTATTAACCCTCTAATGCACACTGTTACCGTTTGGTAACAAGTAACATAATCCACTTTATTCTTTTAAATTAGAGCTCCTCCTAGGCAAATCTATGTTTTTTTTTATCTATTACATTTCATTTTAAAGTTTCAGTTACTAATAATCCTCATAGATGACAGTTGTAAGTGTATTCAAAATTAACGAGTGAGGTTAACCTCTTTAACTTTTAACTTTTGTGAAACCTTATCAACTTTTGTGAAATTACGTTTTTGGCAGTATTCAAAGAATAATAATATTAGTACTAGATACTAATAATTTGTTTTGAAAAATTAATCATAGTTAAAAAGTGTTATTTTGAAATATTTGTAGTAGTTTTCTAGTCATTAATATCAAAATTGGAATTTTGCAGTTGGTTTTTATCATATGGAAAAAATTTTAAAAATTGAAATTATTTAAATTCTAATGCAGTTAAATTTTTTTTCAGTATTTTTTCCATAATGTGTGAGTATTGAAGATACACACATATTTTTTTGGGATGAAATTAAAAATTCATGCTTTAGAGGGTAAAATTAAAGTTATAGATATACAGATTAAAAACAAAAGAAAAGCAGAAATCAATATTTTTGATCCGAACATCCCATCCGACACCTTTTACGGCTGGATCCAAAGAGTTTCATAGCAAGGTAGAGACTGAACCTGACAACAGCACCATGGACCAACACGGATACGTAATGGTGGCATATGGGTCCCGATGGCAGAGTGGGTTGGATCGCAGGCCATAACGCTAGTCGTGAGCGCGCTGTAACGGGTTCGATTCAAACCTTTAACCTGGGTGCTTCTCAGTATCAAAATTATAAATTAAGTAGCACTTTTGCCACTCTATTCTGGCTCCGTAGTGAGCCATGGCTGCCGATGGCAGCCCCAGTATGAGTCGTTCCTTTACCCTACTTCACTCTTAAAACAAAAGTGTGAATTCCACTCCAGTTGGAGAAGTGCATTTTCTACACTGGAAAGGAGTGAATATTATCTCAGACTGAGTTAAAATCACTCGTTTGGAGTGATCCTGCCGGAGGTTTAACACACAAAGGATCCACTCCAAAAGAAAAAGTACATTTTCCAGACTGGCGGAGTGAAAATCAATCAGACTGAGTTAAATTCGCTCGTTCGTTTTAAGAGTGTATGGAACTCTTTGGCTGTATCTCCACTCAATGTGCTATTTACACAAAGTTTTAAAATTATATACACAATGGTTTTCTTACCATGATTAAATGAATGAGCTTGGCCAATAGGGCTCCAACAATCCTCGTGTTGGCTACAGCCTGTGAGTAAGGCAGTCCGTTCAGACGAGTCCAGTCAACGATGATGACGTCATAACCACCTTGTCTAAGAATAGCATCCTTTATTTGCTACAAAATTAAAAAAAAATTGTGGAAAATTTACTTCACAAATTTTAATTATCGTCAAATTCAAATTAACTCCAAAGTCATTTTGGTTAATTCCACGTAAATACATGCCACAAGTGAGTTTTAAAAAAATATTTTATTCCAGTTGAAACTTTTGTATGTGATTTAGAAAGGTTTGAGCTGCAAAAATTTTACTTCAAAAACTATTATTGTCTTTTCTGTGGCAACACAAGTTTCAAAGTGGCTGCTTATTTTAAAGCATGCATTATGGTTTTTAATCATTTTGAATTCTTGAATTTTAAGTTAAGTATTATTTTTTTACCTGACTTTTTTTTGTAAAATAATAAAATACACTATGATAACTATCTTGAAAACATATTTTAATCAGAATTTATAAATAATAGTTACTTAATTAGAAATATAAACATCCCCTCTTTTGACTGTAGTGCAAAGATCTAAAAATTTCTATAACTTTTCAAAATAAGACTTTGCTTCAAAATTTTTAGGATATTTTCTTTCCATATTAACCTCTGCGTAATTTAACACCTTTAAATTTTATAATAAAATGCATTTTCTCTGTTTATAAAACATTTTCACTTTGTAGTATCTTAGTCAAAACGTAGTGTCAGTCACAGCTTCTGTTTGATCCCGACTCTGCCAGTGATGCCCCTATAATGTCGCCCTTAAAAGTTGCATTAGGTACTAGGTTTATTTTAACGTCGTTAAAATGACCTGAAGCGAAAAAAAAATGTATTGTTTACTAAACATGTTTACAGGCACGTTGCTCAGATATTTACCGGAAATTATAGAAATGTAAATTAGGTGAAATCTTTAATTTTTTTAATAATCAACTAAAATGTATTTCCTTATAAAGGGAAGGAGTTTTACAATGTGGAAAATTTCAAAATTTTAAAGCAAATTAAAGCAAACACTTTACGGAGAACACTTACACTTAAACTACACCATCTTTATTGCAATTTTTTAAAACCGTTAGACCATATTAAATGGCATTTCTCTGCCACCACTGTTGGCGAACTTTACCTTTAGTCATGAAAAAGGGCCAATTGATGCACTCTAAAAAATTACCTTTGTTTGTACAGTTAAAAACTGTCAACTTTGACGCTAGTTAATAATTTCTCTTTTATTCAGTTTAAAACTGTATTTTTTGCATAAAAACTATAATTTTAACAAAGGGAACATGTTAACTTAGCAGGGAAAACTATTCATTTAACCGTTTCTCTTAGCTAAAACAAAATATCCAAAACGCCTTCGCGACCGAGCAATTACTTTGTCGTAGACGGTTCAGTATTGGGCTCGCATGTAAGAGGTTCCTGGAAGTGGTATGGACAGTACCCGGTTTTGATCCAGGAACCTCTTGTGTGCGAGCCTAATACTGATCCGTCTGCGACAGAGTAATTCTCGGTCGTGAGGGCTAGTATTGAGTATTTGTGTTTAACAATGATCTTAAGGGGTCTAAGGAGTCTTAAAAATGTGTAAAGAAGGAACTACAAAGTATAGTTTGATCTGTCATATAATTTTTTAACTACTCAATATACAAGTATAATTTTTTATATGTAATTCTACAAGATTTATTTATTATAAAACAAATTTTAAAATTTATGAAACTTTAGCCAAGACAAAAATAAATGATATTAAACATAAAGCTATTTTAACACATTGTGATTAGGCTTGCGCGGCAAATTTTGAGGTCAAAATTGAAAAAATGACCAAAAAATTACTTTATATTGTACAAATATGTACAAACTAGGACTTATACCTAAATTATCAGCACAATTTTAATTAGAAATTATTTTAAGAACTTTTTTCTAAAAAAATTAATAAAATTTTTTAAATTTTGATTTTAAATTTATTTTTAAATAATTTCTAATTAAAATTGAGTTGAGAATTTAGGTATAAGTCCAAGTTTGAACATATTTGTACAATATAAAGTCATTTTCTTGGTCATTTTTTTAATTTTGACCTCAAAATTTGCCGCGCAAGCCTAATCACAATGTGTTAAAATAGCTTTATGTTTAATATCATTTATTTTAGTTTTGGCTAAAGTTTCATAAATTTTAAAATTTGTTTTATAATAAATAAATCTTGTAGAATTACATATAAAAAAATTATACTTGCATATTGAGTAGTTAAAAAATTACATGACAGATCAAACTATACTTTGTAGTTCCTTCTTTGCACATTTTTAAGACTCCTTAGACCCCTTAAACGAGTGACTCGTTGCACGCGTACTTTTGCAGTTTCTCCCTGCTAAAACATTAGTTTCTCCCTGTTAAAATTACAATTACAGTTTTAAACTGTAAAAAAAAACAGTTATTAACAGGCGTCAAAGTTGACAGTTTTTAAGGTAACAGGGAACATAAAATTCATTAAAAAATTGATTTTGGGATTTTGAAATTTTCTAATAGCCCTGTTTCTTCTCTTTAAAATGATAATATAACACTTTTACAATCAGTGCATTAGGATTAATATATTTTTGCGATTTCGCGGTTTGGTTTGGTTTGAATTATCTTCGCACTAGAGCTACACGAGGGCTATTGGCGACGGGCGTCGTATTTTAGAACCACAGTCAGGTGACGCGATTTCGCGGAAGTCACTTTATGTTTAATTCTTTCCTTACTGAAACGCCCGAAAAACTAAAGATTCTATAATGTTATTCCTATCAAATATTACGAGGAAGAAAAAAAACCTTCGTACCGAAAAATTTAAAGTAGGAAAGGTGTAACTTTGAAGCCAATTTTCTCAAAACGAAGATTTTAGGCACGTAGGTACAGCTGCGGAAATAAAAAAAAGTACCACTAGTGATTATTTCAGCCATTAGTCACCCTATAGAATCGGACCTTTTTGAGATTGTGAACATTAAACGTTCTGAGTTAATTGTATGACACAAAATTTGCATAAGGGGCCGTCTTCATATTAAAAATGTTACGAACTTTGAAAATTCCAATAGCAACACCCAATTTTAATAACTTAGAAATGTTAAGCACTCTCGAAAACCATTAAATCTAAGTTTTTATTACATTTGAATGAATATTAGATGAGTTATTCAATCGGATCACTTGTGAATAATTTGGGGACAATCTCTAAATGACAAGCAAGCATGCATGCAAGGCAGTCTTTATTTATCAATTACACATGTAATCTTGTACACAGTCCCCTAAAGGGTAATTAAAAAATATTTTGTGATTTACTCAGCAAATTATGAATAATTTTTTTTAAAAATTGGGATTTCGCTTATATTTCCTGTCCTGAATTTATTTCTGTAAAAATATTAAGGGGTTTCTATTCAAATTTTTTAAAAAAATTAATATAATAATTATTAAAAAATATAAAAATTGTTTTAAATACCCCAATACTGAATGCATTTTGTTTGGGTTATTATAATTTCTTTTCAGTAAAAAATTTGCTTCATTATCTTAATTATTTATAGATTGAGATAGTTTTTTATGTGCAACTCATTTAACATTATGTGACCTAAACTTTGCTCGTCTCTAAATCCCCGAATAATGCTTAAAAAGTAACAAAATTTGGAATTTCGTATTAACATAGGTCATAGATTTGAAATATGGACTCAAAAAGGAGTGTTGCTATTGGAATTTTCAAAGTTCGTGACGTTTTTAATATGAAGACGGCCCCTTATGCAAATTTTGTGTCATGCAATTAACTCAGAATGTTAATTGTTTACAATTTCAAAAAGGTCCGATTCTATAGGTCGACTAACGGCTGAAATAATCACTAGTGGTACTTTTTTTATTTCCGCAGCTGTACACTTTTCTCCTATCGTATTTTAATTTGATGCTTGAAATTTTGAATGATGTTTTATGTATGTCTGTTTAACACAGTGAACCAAAAATATTGCAAAAAAAAATATAATTAAAAAAATATACAGTTTTTTTTGTAACTGGAAAAGTGAATAAATCGGGCACCATTTTTGCTAAAAGTAACAAAATTTTAAAATTTACGGTATTCTTAAAACTTGAAGTTCATTTCACTTATTGAACAGTTTTTTATTTACATAGTAAATTAATTGACCTTACATTCATTATTTTCAGAGAAAAATGTACCCGCAGAAACGTAGTTTCATAAAATTCAAATTTTCAAGCATTTTTAAATGTTTGTTTTTTTAAATATTAAAATAAAATTACTTAAATATTTTTCTAAATACGTTTTTATAATAGTTCAATGGATTTAATCTGAAAAGAATTTTTTGAATTCGTCAAAAAATAAAAAAAGTTTATTAGTTTCATTGACTGATAAATTGTAGTGTTTTTTCTCTGCGAGATGTTCCCTGTACCATTTACTGTAAAGACAACAGGTGTTTTTACAGTGTGGAATTGGTGATACAGTGATGAGGAGATAAAAACAGTCACACTTTCCAGGAAAAGTGCTCCACATTCTTCTAAAGGTTTTTTCACTTTGCAAAGAAATCTGCCCTAATATTGCACTATTGTAGTTTTCTGACAACTGCGTAAAACGAAGAAATGCGTCTATTAACTGATATTCTCTCATTAAAATAAGTATTTCCGCTTCTTGACACTAAAAAATTGTTCTGGTTTTTTTTTTTTTTAATTCAACAAATACCTATTTAAAATTGCCAATGATTCATTAAATCACCGACAATACTACAAAACTGATAAAACAAATTTAAATGTTGTAAAAAGAAATGCCTCTCAACAAAATTCTGAAAATGAATTTGATCCTGTAAAAAGAGCTTTTAGTTCCTTTTAGGTAGGAAAACTATTGTTAAATATTTTGTGGGGGCAAATGTACGTAAAGATGCTTATTTAATAAAACTGAAACATCTGCAGCGGTCGGGAAGTCTTTTTGCTTAGCCTGATAAAGAAGGTTTTTCATACAATGATATTGAGGAAAGAATTAAGAAATTACCATAAACCATCTTTTGGGGACGTTTTGTAACTCTTTCTATGATTTTACATGTATGCAATTTTAAACTTACCATGTTCGGAATTATTTACATATGTTATGCTATTATTGTCTAAATTTCCTTGTTGTGTTTTTTCCACCCTGTGTTTTATTAGTAGTAGATTAATTTCTCCTTCAACGGCCAATTATTTTCATAAATTTCAAATTTGGCGACTTTCGGCCTTATTTGGCGAATAAACCATATTTTGAGTAGTGAAAAGATTTTTTCAAATTTCTTTGTTAATGTATTTTGGATATCACATTTTATTTTTTTAGCGTTTTAACCAAGAATTCAATTAAAAATTGTCCTATAATCAGTATAAGGTCAATGGGAAATTCAAAGGGACCAAACATTCATGGCGATTTAAACGAGTTGTCGTTGTAACCAAGTTTAACTGTATAATCTATCATCACTACCAACTAAATGGCTTTGCATGTTGCAAACAACATCTCAAATGACATTATAATTGTCCTATTATGCGGTTTGATGTAATCATGCACTATTGTGCAATGTGGAGAAATGGCATAAACTTTTACTACTTTTTTATTAATAAACATCGACAGTCTAGACACTGCACTCTAAGCTGTTAAAACAAATATGTCGTCTTTAAGAAACAAAATACTTCAGCTGGTGTGCAATAAAACCGTATAATGTACAGAAGAAAAAAAACATTTTTTTTTCAAACAATTTGTTTTTGGAACGACAAATTCAGTTATATTTACAAAAAAAAAAAAATCTATTTAATTTTAACGTAAAATTTTGTAACTATTGATACAAGAAAAATATCTTCTCATCAGATTCAATGTGTAATGGAGGTTAAAAACTCTGATGCTCAATAATAGCTTAACTATACATTCAAAGCTTAAACATAGATTCGGTCAACAGAAAAATCAATGAAAAAAATCATCAAATAAACCCACAATTAAATCCGGGAATGGAGACTGGCGGAATTACGTCACACGAAACTTTTCAATTATTTTTCAATTAACCAATTTAGTTTCTGAAAGTAATGGTTACAAAACGAAACAAACATTTTCAAATTTAATTATTTTCGTAAAAATTTAATTTATTTTTTTCAGCCGATGGCAACAGGAAAGGAAAGAAATGATAGGATTTGTGCGAAAGTGTGCGAGAAAATTAGTTTTTTCAAAAAATTCTAATTTTCTCCAAAAATAGAACATTTTGAAACCTGGAAGTTCAAAAATCATAATCTAAGGTTGAACTATACACTTGTGCTAAGTTACGAGTGACACAAATAAGTTTCTCATGCCATTGTTGATTTGGCAACAGCGATTTAAACGACTCAAAATGAAATTGCAATGTAAATTCAATGGGAAATTCGTCAACAGATAGAAGAATTTTGTCCGTCCAGACGTGCAGACAGGCGGACAAAAGTCGAGTGTCTGAGGTAAAGCTCTAGATTAGCGGTCGCCAGTCGCCAACTGGTGACTATTACATCGAAAATGGCTACCTAAAAATCAAACCACAGTCGCCAAAAGTGGCGATCATAATTTTCCCTTTTGTTCAACAAATAATTAATACTGAAGCTGCATTTCTAAAATAATAATTAAAAACCCGCTGCGATTGGATTCTGTCGGGAGGAAAGACTTGATGACAGTTGTTGCTCATCGGTGAAATTTGTTTGGCCGGTGTTTTGTGTGACGTCACTGAGTCGGCCTCCGTGTGACGGAAATGGAGCTGGACTACGAAAATCTGAAATGCAAATTTGATTTTTTAATCTTGCTTTACGTTATCGGCAATTTACTGGTGATTGATTTGCAGCTGATTAAGATCTCAACTATTCATTCAAACGATTCTTATATGAGAAAATTTCATGAACAATCGTTTGCGACTTCAAGAATTCTCCGAAACCAATAGAAGTTGAACTGTATGTACATAAAATAATATTCTCATTTCAATAATGGCCGATCTCATAATACTTACATATATGGTATGGACCTTTTTTCACTGACAATCTTTTCGTATCAAAAAGGTCCTTAATAAAATTTTGTTTTGTGGAAAGTCGCACTTTCTTTTTGTCGTATATATACTTAAATTTAAAACTGGCTACTAAAAATCCAAATGTGGCTACCATTTTTTTTCACCCTGGTAGCCACTGGCTATTATTAAAAATTCCCAGTCTAGAGCATTAGTCTGAGGTCATAGATTTCTAACAAAAAAAGAATTTTTAAGATCCGATCAAGAACCGATTTTGGAAGGGGGTGGTACGGAGAGACGGACGGACATCGACAGCATGTCAATACGTTTTCATTTTTTTTTTAATTCTTCGAATTGAAAAAAAAAGAAAAGTAGTGTAGGACGAAAGAATCACAACTAATTGACTCCATAATTGGTAAATAAACAAATTTAATAAACATAAAAACCAGTTAAGTTAAATTAAATTGAAACGAAGATAGACAGACTTATTAACATGCAGCAGACCGAATACGCCACCCGCGGCATTGCTTCTGCTGGTCCGGCCAAGAGTGAGTGAGTTCGCGTTAAGGTAATGTAATCGTTTCCGGCTGCCTATTTCTAGCCTTCGTCAGGAGCTTTAACACAGCCAATAACGTCTCGTAATTTAGAGCCCTGGTCAAGTGACGAGATCGACAACTGAGCGGGCACCCAACGGAAACTTCGAGCGACATCGTACGCTGACGCCGTCGGGACTTTGGACTCCACAGATTTAACGAGCACGTCTGTCCCAGTGTACTCGGGACCATCCGTCACGAGTTAGATTTTTTCTATACTCTTTCCAGTACAGATATCCGATTTATAGGATGACTGGTAGTAAGTGGGATTCGAACCAGAGAAGGTTGGATCCTGAGGCACACGCCTTAACCACTCGGCCACGGAGAAGCCGTGGGTTCGCGTTTCCGGGCTTGTTTGGTTTCCTCCCACTCACTCTTTCTTCACTTCACTGAGCGGGAGTCGCTGCAATGGTGGCAGAAGAAGCTGCACTAGAGTTACCAACATTCGCAGTCCGACTGTGCTCACACCAATGGCTTAATGCCGACGCCACAAGTAGGCTAAAAAAAAGAAAGAAAACGACTCACATGCCATATATCGTCTTTGTTCATAGTAGTAAGGAACCCATGAATGAGGACAGCCGTCTTGAGACCAGAATCGACCCCGGACTCCTGGACTGACTTATTGTCCGGCTTTATGACGTATGCCTCTACTGGACTTTCCTGGGAGAAGAGCAAAAACTGGACATCGTCAATTCTGTTCGAAGGGGGAAGGGAGATGGGCCTTTCCACGGGGTCGTAGAAAGGAGGACCCGTATAGAAGTACCCGAGATCCGAGATGCAAGAGTTGGTAAAGAACCCTAAAGGGGGAAAAGACAAGAATATACTCACGTCTTGTGAGACACTCTCTCTTTAAACAAATGAGCGATTCTAACTCTGAGTTAATTTTCACTTCTTTCCAGTGTCGAAAGTGCACTTCTCCCATAGGAGTGGATTTCACTCTTTTGTTTTGTCAAACCTCCGACAGAATCACTCCAAACAAGTTATTTCATCTCAGTCTGTGTTGATTTTCCCTCCTTTCCAGAGTCGAAAATGCACTTCTCCTATAACAGTGGATTTCACTCTTTTGTTTTAAGAGTATATAGAAAGTAAGAGTAGTTAACACCTCTTATTACTAGCCCACCCACGGAATTTTGTCAAGAATCACCACTCAGGAAAAAAAAAATTGTGTGGAATCTGCAAATCTGTGTTCGTATGACCTCACCACGATTCTTGTATAGAAATACCCAATATTTATAATGCTGCTGTTTTTACGCTATACTTGTGCAATTTGAACTGTTTTTTCTGAATATATTCAGAGCTGATGAGAGTTTGACTAATGTCTGATATTTCGCCAAGTCTCGCAAAACAAATCCCTTTGATCAGTCAATCTTAAAGGTGCGGACTGACTTTCGACGTCATATTCAGCCAACTTATTCTACAAATTATGATTATGTGGCACTCCGTGCTTAGGCTTGCTCAGATATAGAAGGTATTGCGATGGTCTACTCAGTGTAAATCAATTAGCAACTACTTAAGAAAGGCGTCAATAGAAGGCACGCAATCGGTTTACATTGATATTTAACAAATGTTTAAACCAGCTACAAGTTGTATACATATTAGTTTTGTCTTACCTTACAAAAAATTATATAACTTTATTTCTATTACAGTAGAACACCAATTATCCTTAGCGTTGCTGATTATCTGAATTGCAGAAAGGGTTTATCTGTCACGGTTATTTTTTGGCATGAATTCCAACAGCGACGATCAGCAACAGATAATTAAGACCAGAATAAAAGTTAATAATTAGCATATAAACTTTTTCACTAACTGCTTTTATATTAGGTACGCATCTATCATATAAAATGGTAATTGATTGATTATACCTTTTCTAAATTTCTTCCCGATAAACCGCAATTATCCGAATTTCCAATAGGGTATTTGACTAAAAAAAATTTATTGGTTTAAAATATTCTTAGGCAAAAAATATTAGACCCGTATTTTTTCTTTTTTCCAAATACCGCCTAGAAACGGAGAAAAACGCAATTGAAATTTAATTATAAGCCACGCCCCCAAAACGTTCCTCGGCAGAATTTGAAGGGTGTGACGTCACCTGGCTTGAAACGTTTTCGACATGCGGGAGAATCCGTAGTGAACACTGTTGTTGTATTTGTAAACTCCATTTTCGTTTGATTTATTATTAAAAGAGTAAGTAGAGGTGCTTTAATGGTATTTTTTTTTGTTTTTAACGTTTAGCACTTTGTTACTAATAGTTGGTTCGCGACTTTTTAATTTCATAATCCGCTACATTTACCTTAATTATAATTAATACCCTTAAAGAATTCGGTTGACTTTCAAGAAAAGTGGCACCAGAGCGCTTGTAAACCAAAAAATAATAGCTTATTAAATAAGAGATATATACATAAAAAAACGCAATCTGAACTAATACACATCCTAAGAGAAATGTATATAAAAAATTATTGGGCCGCAGTTAAATAGTTTTTTTTAAAATTCATATGAAGTGACCTAATTTTATGCTTAAATGTTTTTATCATGTAATTTTATTTAAACAATCTCTCTATTTGCCAAAATATCTAGCCTTAAAATTAAATAAAACCAATTTAAAAATGATTACTTTGTGGCACGCATATTTAATTTTTTTTATTATAATTATAATTTTAAACGTCAGTAACTTTTTATTATAAGTCGTTCATTTGCGGATTTGTGTTACTTTCTAATGTTATTTTTTGGTGAAATAGGTACTTTATTTGTTACATTGAACTTGATGTACACATTTTGATCAATCAAGTACGGACACGGAAAATATTTCGGCTTCTTCTAATGAATAACTATCGCTACTGTGCCGCGCAATTCGCATTGTAAATATTTGGTGATTTCGTTACTACGGCCCTGTATTTGGGCTTAAAGTTTGAATTCACTGGACTAACGGCCTACCGCTTGAAAACATCGAAAATAAGATCATTCACAAACAACTTAAGCTGCTTTAAATTTAATTCATAATTTTTAATAGATAATTTATTCAAATTGAGTTTTGAGATAATTTATTCAATTGCGTTTAATACGAAGTTTTACTATATATTTACAATATATTTTAATGTAGATAGGAAAACTGATGTAGCTTTCAAAAAATAAATTTTTTATAATGTTTTTCTTTTAACTAGAACGCAGAAACAACTTTTTGTAAACAAAATTGCTTAGATAAATTTCTAATTTTCTAGATTAGTACAAGAAAAAAACTTCGGGGAGTCATCTATGGGCAAGGATAAAGATATGAAACTAGTTACCATTACAACATTAACATTAGCATAATATCACTTTCCCTTGTTAAGTATAATATTATTTACACTTTTAGGACCTTTTCATTAAAAATATTAATAGCTTCCTTATAATCCTTTTAAAATTGGTTATTATTTTGTTGGAAGTTGTAATATTTTGGAACTTATCAGAACAGAAATCAGAAGAAGATTTAAAAAAACAAATGCCCTACAATCATATTCATAAGCATCGATTATCGGCAAATTTGAGCTAGCCGTTTTTGTGAATCATTTAATTTTATTTATTTAAATATTTTTAAGCACTAAAATAGCAATTAAAGAAATACTTATAAAAAAACATACATTTTAGACTTAAAAGAGCGCTAAAAAGTTTCGGATGACTAAGTTCGAATAGCATGAGGGGCGGTTTAATGCCAGGTGACGTCAGACCAATCAGCGTAGCGTTTGCAATCACGTGACCGAGCTTTGGAATATCGCGATTTTAAAACTTAATTTAAATAATATTTTAGCAATTTTTTGAAGAAAAACCAATGAATATGCGTTTTCTAGGTCCTATACTATGTTTATATAACTTTTTTGGGCAGTTTCCCGATTTAGTCAAATACCCTATTATCCTAATGTGGTTAGGTCCCAATTACTTCGGATAATTGGAGTTCTACTGTAGCATGTTCCATTTCACCAAACTGAAAACAAACGGTTATTTAGCTATTGTATCAGTCATGCCAAAGCTACATATAGTCTCCAAAGTTTTCTTGTACATATACAAGCGGCAAGACTTCCTTTAGAAAAATACTGCGAAAATGCTGCGCAATTATTTAATTTTTGTACTACTCTTTGGTTGTAGAAAAAGGAACCCTTGAAATTGAAAGAAGAAAAGGAGTGTGTTTGTGTGTGGGGGGGGGGGGGGTCTCCAAGTAACAACGGACAAACCTATTTTATCTATAATTGATAATTTGGGAACAAAAGTTGTCAAGTCATAAAGTCATTCGTCCCTTTCTATATGTTAATTAGAAATAATTCTGAATGGAGCATTCCAGCGTTCCGTGTGTTACATTCGGACCACATTTTCAGTATATTTGTTACATTTTTGGTTGGAAAGCAGTATAAAACAAATAAGATGACAACTTATATCTTTTCTCAGATGTTTAAAGATCTTATTAAGCTAATCAGAATCTTTTTAAACTAAAAAGTTACGCAGATATAATTTTTTCATTTCGCGTCACGTGTGTTTCCATTTAACAGGGTTATTTTCTTTTCTTCTTCTATTATTTGCATAATTCTGCGAATTATGCAAATACTCATGAAAATAAAAAATATCAATAGCAAGCTAAGTAAACAAGCTTTAAAAAAAGTGGCGTTGGAAATCTGAGTTACAAATAGTCAGACTACAATAATAAATAGATAAAAAAAATAGCGCCAAAATAAATAGCGCCGTCACGTGTGTTGCACTCAACGTTCCGTGTGTTACAGCGTGCGAATTGATTTACAGTTCAGCTTGAAAAATCCTTATGTTTTTAATGATAAACACTTTGGTTGGCAAATAAATAAATATAGGAATTTTGTGGCATATTTAAATACACAATTATTTATTAATTAGCTTTGTAAAGCATATTTTTTATTTAATTTTTTATAATTAATATAAAAGTTCAATTAATAATTTTAAATATTACTCTTAAATTACTAACGGGTGAAAAGTAATTCCTACCACATTGCAAGTTACACAACAATAGCAAGCACAATTTTTATATAGCTGTATTGAACAGTTCAATGTTACTGCCAGAGTCACATTTAACTTGGTGAATTTTTCGTATTCCTGGTACCGGGACCAAAGTCACCCGTGGGTTCATATCCGTTATTTTGGATGGTATGTCCGGTTGCGAAATATGAAGGACTTTGGTATTTGGCATTAAGTTTCGGACAATATCCGCAAGGTTCTTTGAAGACTGGACGATGGCCGACACATACCTTTTGTATAAGACGATGGTCACTAGAAAATACAAAATAACATCTGAAGCACTCTAAAATTCAACTACTAATGATCTCCAATGTAAACATCCAACTCATCCTCAAATGTGTACATCTGCCAGAGCAGGTGGTTGAAACTTTCATAGCGTAAAAGACCAAGACTGTTGAAAAAACTCGGCTACAAAGAATAAACTTATAAAACTGAAAACAAAATAATAAGTTATATGATAAATTTCTATTCAAGGTCTAAGTTTTGCGATTGCTTTAAATTTTTTTGTAAAGGATTTATTTGTTTTATGTTTTTTTTTGCCTATATACATGAATGCCTCTACGAGCACGCATTTTAATAAATGTATTTCTCAGGATAAATCTTCCTTTTTTATATTACACGTCAACTCCCACTCCAGTTTCCTTGATTGGTTGATTCCACGAAAATGCGCCGTAGAAATCATTTTTTAAATGTCAACTTTTTTAATTTTGAACAAAATCTAATCGGCAAAAATTCTTGACACTTTATTTTCTCTTTTTATACCTCAAAATAAACCGTTCGTAAAAAATTCTAACATTGAATTTAAAATTTGAGTTAAATATAGAACATCAAAACTTTGTCATGTCTGTCACATTTGTCATGTCAGTCACGCTAATAAATATTTATTATATTTTACTATTTATAAATTTCTTAATTTTTTCTTTCTGGTTGGCACATTAGAATCTTATATTGGTCCCAAAAAAATTATATACTTGAAATGCATACCAGTTAAGAGCAAATGGTAATAATATAAGGTCACTCAAATCTGTGTCTCAATTTTGTCATGTCAGTCACGGCATGTTTTAACCCAATTAATTTTAAGTATTTTCTCTTGAATGAAAATTTCAGCGTTTTTTATAATCAAGACCTTCATTTGCATCACCCCATGGTAATTTTTTGACAGTCAATTAACATTTAGTACTTTTTAAGAGCCAAGAAAGTTGTCTTATGTCATGTCTGTCACGAATGGAATTTGCTTAATTGTCAAAATAGTTCCGTGTGTTTCAAGAAATAAATTGCCCAATTCTTGCTTAATTTTTAAAGATATAATTTGAAATTTTTTTTATATGTTCCTCATGTGTAACTAGCTTATAGTTAATAAAATAAGCTTTGTTACTCGATTTTTACAGTTTTTATAAAAAAAGTTATAAGTTTTCGTTCCGTGTGTTACATTGAGCATCAAGTAATTCATATTTGACCGAGTAATTTTTTTTAAATAAAGTTTTGTACAAAATATATGCCTAAGATATTAAGAAAAGATGCATTTGAAACATATGAGTAAAAAAAAATACTTTTACATTTTTTTTTATCCCTTAAAAGTTTATCATAAATCTGGCAATTATTTCACTTTAAAGATCTATTTCTAAATAAGCCCAGTTTATTGCCGTTTTTCACCCTAAAATTGAAATCAGATTTGAAAATCAGTGTGATTTATTTGAAATATAAACCTTTAACTACATGGCACAATTTTTTCATAATTTTATTTGCACTTTAATTTTTTGGCCCTCCAGGACCACTTTCCTTGGAATGCTCCGAATGCATATTTTTTAATAACCAACTATTAAAACCTTAACATTCAAAAGGAAATTTACTTAAATGACAATCAATTACAGAATAATAAATATTCGTATTTAAAAAAAAATTGTAATTTAACGGGTTAATATTTCTGATAATTTATATGTTTCTTTTATTCCAGGCATAATCATTCAGCTCAAAAAAATAAATATTTCAATGAAATAAATATTGAATTTAAAGCTTCTTGTAGTTACCGTTAATTGGGGCAAGTTTCGTTAACTACAAAATTACCAAAACAGAAACTTTTTACATTTGAATTTACCATTAGACTCATCCAATTGTTCAGCTTCACTTGAACATACAAGAACACTTAACAAAATTAGCAATATCTTCATAATTATTATTCGAGTTAAACCACTTAATGGAAATATCCACAGAAGTCTATGGTTAAGCTCAAACCCTTTTGTGTAGATAAAATGCTGCCATTTCATTTCCTTCCTCTTGTGTAAAGAGTTTTGAAACATAAAAAGATTAATAAAAATATATTTTAAGACATATTTGAAATTTCCTCTTAAAAACAAGTGTACCATATGACGCAGGATTAAATGACTCTTGTTTCAATATTGGTCTCGCACCTGGTAGCATTGGGCGTATCACATTATTTTGACGATAGAAGCTGTAGTTTCAGCTGTGAAATGGGACATGGGGAAGACTCACGGTCTTATCCACCTGAGCTTGGACTCCAAACCGTACATGAAAGAACAAACAGACAGAGTCACGTTAGTGTTGCATGTCTATGAACGTGCTACATTAAATTCTCATAATGACTTTTTTTATAAAATAAATAGGGTTTTTTTTTTAGATTGGCGTTTGTTTACATTTACGAAGTTTTTTTGGTGGATTAATCATACAGAAATGTTTAAATATTTATTTTATATTAAGCATTTTTACAAGTCGATACCTGTATCAACATAAAATAAAAGAGGGCAAATTAGAGAAAAAAAGGATACTTAATAAAATAAATAAGCTGTGACGTTGTCATAATATGTAAAAATTGTAGAAGGACACTTTCTAAAAGTTGGTCTCAATATTGATTAATGGAATTTTTTTTTCCAGTGACTCAAGTGACCTCAAAGTGTTTGACATCGAACTATACAAAGCTTTAAATTCTGTTTAGCAAAAATTGTCCCATATACAGATTAAGGATTTCTGTAGTTCAGATAGAGATTCAAGCAGCTTTCCTCTCTCTTAAACCACGGCGAAAAATCATTAATCATTTGTTTTCTACAAAGACATTTAGAAGGAAATTCCGAAATGCTTGCTGCGAGCTAATTTTTAAAACCATTTGCAGTGTGAACTGATGCTCCATTATGCTGAAAAATCCAGTCCCCCCTCCCCTGTAACAGTTCAGTATGTTTTAAGCATAGTTTCATCATTAGTGAAAGAAACAAGTATGTAAAACGTAGTCAATATCTAGGAGCCACCATTTATTACTAACATAAACTAGACGAAAAAATTACATCGTTGCCAACCCATAACAAAGAAAAAGGGTGCGAAAAGCATAAGCAAGTATTAGTTACAAATATGAAACGTCACAGAGTTTGGCAGGAAGGTCTTATTCACTCTCGCAACGTCCGCAACATCCTCCCCAACCCTGGTCATGCCTCGAGAGGTATGACCAGCTGTACAGAGCGTGTGAGGGTTTGTCCACTAGTACGTAGTACACATGTACGAACTTTCTCGCCACGGCCAAGAATCAACTTCGTCACGCGTGCCTTTTTCCTGATGTGCCGGGGTGAGAGATCTTCTTGTAATGGGGCAATGTCCCCAACTCGGATCTTGGAAGAATTTTGGATACCATGCAATTGGTGGAAGGTGCGCAACTGTAAAGGTCTTATCACACGAGAGCTCGTTCGTTCAGCGACTTCCGTACGCTAGATCGAAAACCAGTTTTTCTAGCAGCTTTTGCTGGTTGAGTTTTTTCGAGTCGACGTGAAAAAATCCAGTACTTTTTCGCTGAGCGAACGGATGCTCCAATCAAAAACGAAGTTCAGTCGTGACGTCATGGCCGAGCCCCCTCCTTGTACCTCCTCCTCCAATACCGCGATAATACTGCTTTTAAGTTTGTGATGTCACGCATGACGTAGGCATTCTCGAGTGTGACGTTTTGCTGAGTGAACCAAAAGTTGTTAGACCAGTGACCAGCGACTTTCCTACCGTCTGATAAGGGCTTAAGACAGTGGTTCCCAACATTTTCTGTAACATCGCCCCCTTTAAGTTGACTAACACATATCGCCCCCCTTTAATTTTTATAATTTGTCCAATTACAATTTGAGTTAAAGTGTAACTAATAAAGCAAATTTCAACACACTTACTACCATATATAAATTAAAAACAACCAAAGCAGCTTTATCCGATTACTCTTAAATAAAATCGAAAAAAATGTTGATTTTTTTCTATTTTTAATTAGAATTTTTCAAAGAATGAAAGTGAAATAATTAACTAAGGTCTTTATTCTAACTAAGAACTTAATTCTGGAAAATTTAAGAGAATTGACAATAAATATTAAAGAAAAAAATGTATGTTGAAAACTTTTTTATTCATTTTTTTTCACTTTTTTATATCAATTATTATTTTTTTTTTCAAGCTCATACGCAAGTCTTAGAGGCAAATGTCCAATTGAGTTCTTTGTTTGGTGTGGAGCTGGAAACAGAACTTAGCCATTTTTAACTAAATATATTGACGGAACGAGATAAGAAGTAGTTCAGCTTTTTACCACAGTTAAGGATTCGTGTTACTTATTTAAGTTTCACGCAGGCTATCTCATAACCTCTCTGCTTGAAATGAGTTTCGCCTCACTGTCATACTTCAGATCTACAAACTCCATCTGCAAAGAGTTATCAAGGTTATCCACAACCCACAGATTCAAAAGGGAATGGATCGACAATAAAATCAGGAATTTCTAACTTGGTCAAATCTTGTAAGAATGTCAGTTTGAAACTTGTCACGGTGATTAAAAAATTAGAATGGTTTTACTATACTATAGAACATTATATTTTAATTTCCCCCCTTTGAATACTCATCGCCCCCCTATCGCCCCCAAACTATTAATTGCCCCCTTGATAACACAAATCGCCCACTTGGGGGCGATCGCCCCCAGGTTGGGAACCACTGGCTTAAGATATACTCCGTTGACCATTTTCTCCAAAACTGATCTATCAAAGCTTGTTTTAAGTATGTTTAACTGAAGGCGAACTTTTCAAAAATCAGGTGAAACGCTTGCTGGCTATTTTCTAAATTAAAAAAAAATTGTATTTCTGACTTCTATTGAGATTAATGTAAAATATTGTCTGATAGAACAAAGTGTGAAGAATCGAATGATGTGTGCTTTTATGTCATAACGGGACATAAACATTTTGGAAAAAATACTGCAAGTGGTGATTCCAAATGGCATCACTGGGACTGAAAGGGTTAATCGCGGCTTCAATTCCTACCAACACAGTGGAGAGGTTTTCGTCGTCCAACAATGCTCGTCCTATACATTTCTGTGAACATTGTTGAGTGATCCCAACCAACCTCCCATCACTCTCCCCACCAAGTCGCACGTGGCCCAATGAATAGCGAGTAGTTTCACTTTGTGAATTGGACTTACAGGTTGTGGATTTGCAGCTGATTCATTTGTATTTTAATTTAAATTTAAATTTACCAAAAATATTGTTGACTTTCATTGCTGGTGCTAATTCGTTGTGAATGAATGTTTGTGCTTTAAATATTGTGTGCTCGGCGCTGTCTCCGTAGGTTTGACAGTCAGAAATGTCACGTTCGTACTCGTCGTCCGTTTCGTCCTAGTTTATATTGTAAAACTGTTTATTAATAATCAAAAAATTCTTTTTATGAATTTCAGAAAAATAGGATTATACGGACCTGCAAATCAGCTGTATGTATCATTTGAAAGAAAACACATGTAAAAATATGAAATACGACCTGAGAAATGTGGCATACTTTTTATTTTTTTCCCATAGGATTAACACAGCCTTCGCTTGAGAAGCCGATTCTCGTTACTACTCCCCTTTACCGGTTTCGATAGTTTTTCTCGCCAAACATTTCCCTGCAATCTTAAATCCAAGCCGGGGCCACTTTTATTTGCGCCACCCTGCAGTCTTGACTAATGACAGTGATTGCGCTCTCTAGAAGGGAAGAGTGTAGGCTTTTTAGCCCATTACCCAGATTGCCAGAAGAGAGAGTCACAAGAGACACACAAAGAAGGACGCCACAAACACGTAGACAAATAACATTTATTGGCGAACAAAATAACATCCTTGCCTTTACAGGGATTCGAACCCAAGCCCAGCACTCTAACCATTGCGCCAGCGGGCCGACCACCCTGCAGTCTTAAACCTTATATTAGTTTGGTTTGAATTATCGTCGCACTAGAGCTACACGAGGGCTATAGGCGACGGGCGTCTTATTTTAGAACCACAGTCAGGTGACGAGCCACACCTGAATAGGCACCCAACGCAACCGTTAAGGGCGACATCGCCCGCAGCGTTAGTACTTTGAAGGATATTTAACGTGCACTCCCTTACACGGGGTATTATTCGTCGGACATTTTTGGCTGCCGCTTATAGGTCGGCAGCTATTTTGGCGATGCCCGGACCCGAACCTGGGACCTTCCGCATGCTAAGCGAGTGCTTAACCGACTGGGCTCCCCAGCCCTAAACCGTATATTAATTTTCTCTCTCTCCCAATTCCAGCCGTTGTGTGCGGTCTGTACATGCACCAGGTGTACTTATCCTCAAAAGGGAAGCTTCTGGAGCTGTACAGCTTCAGGCGCTTCAAGGCCATCTTCATCGTAGGCGTCGTCGCAGGGGGGATTCAGCTCATGTCCACCGTCGTCTACGGTTGGTTGGTTGGCATATATTTTCAGGCTCGTGTGCTTGGTCGCAAGGACCCGCTTACAAACCATCGTCAAGTAGGACAGCACAAGACACACACAAACACATGTGACAGATGTTGCCATCTGTCGCCACCTCCACAATTTAGACATGTCCCTGAAGGGGAGGGAATTTTCTCCAGGAACCTGTACCCATGGTGAACTGCGCAATGACCAACCACAGGACTTTCGGACCCAACAGATTTTAACGAGCACGTACTCCGCATATACTCGGTAAGTCTTCAGTGGCACCGGGTCTCGAACTATCTACCTTCCGATCTCGAGTCCGGGATCCTGACCACTAGACTCCTTACAGCCTTTCGTCTACGGCATTTTTTTCTTAGGGGTAGGGTATTTTACATATATATTCCGACTTGTCTGCTTGCTCAGTGAGCCGCTTATAAGTCTTCGTCAAGTAAGACAGACACAGAAAGATTTTTTTTTACTGTCACAAAGAGAGGAAATACACCCAGGGCGAAGGCGGGAATTGAAACCCGCGCCCGTTACAGCACGCAGACTGCTGGTCTGCGATATTTTTTTTCTTATACTACCATCAAAGTGGCCCCTCGGTGGCCGAGAAGTGTAAGCAACGAGCCTCACACAGAGAAGGTTCTTGGTTTTGTCCTTGTCCTAGCCATCCTTTAGAGTTTAGACGTATTAGTGCTGGTAGAAAAATTCCTCTAAAATTCACCGAAGGCCCGAGTACACTGCGATATACGTGCTCGTTAAGTCTGTGGAGTCGAAAGTTAGAATACGATGTCGCTCGAAGTTTCGTTGGGTGCCCGCTCAGGTGTCGACTTCGTCATTTGACCAGAGTTCTAAATTACGAAGCGTAATTGGCTGTGTTAAAGCTCCTTAAAGGAGCCTTGAAATAGGCAGCCGGAATCGATTACATTGCTCGCCCATGACCATCAAAGTCAGTCTGCGTGCTGTAACGGGCGCGGGGTCGATTCCCGCCTTCGCCCTGGGTGTATTTCCTCTCTTTGTGACAGTAAAAAATCTTTCTGTGTCTGTCTTACTTGACGAAGACTTAAAAGCGGCTCACTGAGCAAGCACACAAGTCGGAATATATATGTAAAATACCTTACCCTACCATCAAAGTAAGGGCAAGACATGTGAAGCGTACACGGGAAAAAACCACTTCATTTCGTAAAAGGCTTTCCTCAAGGCCTCCTTGGCGATGATAGCGGGAAATCGCCTAAACTGGTGAAAAGAAACCGGTTACCAGCTTTGTTTTTCTTTTGCGGCATCCCTGATTCACGCCAGAGATAAGTAGAAACGAGTATACTCACAATATCACAAACATACAGAAGAAAGTTATTTTTAAGTTAGAATAATTAATAAGTATAATTTTAAAGATATTAATTAGTTATAATTAAAACAAAATATTAGAAATTAATCACAAACTACAAATGGGCAGCACTAACGGCTAGTAAATATTGAAAAAAAATTATTTTAATTAAAACTAATTAATATCTTTAAACTTATACTAATTATTTTAATGCAAAAGAACTTTCTTCTGTAAGACTTTTCAAGATTACATATTATAAACTTTATATTTGAAAACGTTAGCCTAAGTTTTCTTATTGGAATTGTATAGACATCTTGTTACCAAACAAGAATTTAAATCAATCTCGGTTGCTCACAAAGAAACCCGTCTCAGAATTCGGTGATTCTAAGAATGAAGAATCTACAGCTCTACTAAACAAGAAATCGAGGTTAGGTGAGTTTTGAATTATCGCCGCACTAGAGCTACACGAGGGCTTGTAAAAGAAACCGAGGAACGAGGGATCGTTCTAAATTGTGAGACTCAGAGATATCTACTGTGTTTGGAATATAAGCATTTTTTTTCCAGAACTGCACTCTGATTTTTTAGGAATTAAAAAATATATAATAAATTAAAAATTATTTTCAAGCACTTTCATTTTGCCAGGAGGTCTCAGTATCGGATATAACACTAAAATCAAATATTTGTATCTGTAAAACCAGAGTCGTTTTAAGGTCCGCTCACTTTCGATACTCCTCCGTACAAAACCTTTTACTATTAGTTGAAAATTTTCCTTTATCCGGAATTTTCGATTATCCCACCTACCACTGGTTCCAAATTCAACCGGAAAATCGAGACTCTACTGTAAAATAAAATAACGTTGGGGGCTTCCTAACTGAAATTGCTATAATTTGACATTTGGTGAAGTCTACGGTGTCACTTCTTATTATTATGTTAGTGGCTATGAGGTATTTATGAGGCTGTGACAGCATCATCGTAAGCCTAAAGGGCATATCACACGAGCAAAAGTTATTCAGTCCAACCTCAAGTCAACCTTATCTTCAACGCAAATCTAAAAAGTTTTTTTTTTTTTTTGAGGAAGGTAAGGTAGTAAGGTTCTTAGGTAGAAGGTAAGGTGTTATTAGGTTCTCTTAAGTAAATTAAAGTATTTTTAAATATTATTATGAGGTTGACTTTTAGTGCACCATTTTAAATATAGATGGCAGCACCACAAATTTTGAAATTATTTTAGCAACCTAGCTTTTGTTGTTCATTACGAAACCTAGATGGCGCTAAAGACGGATACGATTCTTTTACCTTTTGTGTGGCCGTGGGTTTTTGCAGCTGAACTTATGCCATTATGAACATAATTGTTATTATATTCTAATTGATCGTGAAGTAAAATCAATTAAAGAAATTTAAAAAGATAAGGCAATCAAACGTTTCTAGGTTTGAGTAGATTTTCGTGGTCGGAAAATTTTAAGACCACTCCAAAATATTTTATTTAGGCCTATATATTTTATTTAGGAAATAAATCTTTAAGTAATGAATTACAATAATTTTAAAAGGTTTTTTTTCATCGGTACGTGGCTTGGTCACAAATACGTCGACTTGGTTGTTGTCATGTATAACAAACCGGCATGCTGTTTTTTTTTTTTTTTTTTTTTTTTTTTTGGTAGTTTAACTTGATTTAATCTAAAGAATTATAGAAATAAAGGTAAAGGTGGTTTTGCAAAAGCGGCTAGTTTAAATATGCCTGAAGAAGATTCCATTATGGCGTTTCAAAGTTTGTTTATACGAACAAGTAACGTAACAGATACCACGTGACATCCAGAAAACGTTTTCACTTCTGCCTTCTTTTCCGAATTTTTATAATTCATTCTTTTTCTACTAGTCTAAGAGCTAGCAACGTTTTTGAGAGAGAATTTCAGGTGGGCCAGTTTTAAGATATGCTACCTCTCTCACTCTCCCTCACATACAGGCTATCTGGATGGCGGTAGTGGTTGCGTTCCTCAGTGCGCATCCTACTAATACAAGTAAAAAATTGATTTTTCAAATCATTTTAGGACGTTTTATTTTTTTATTGTTATTTTTAGCGAACTTTTTGCAACATAAATCTATTATTGCCAGACATTTTTATTGTTGTTTAAGCTGTGCCAGACGCTAATTTTGATTTTGAAAGCTCAAGTGTTGCCCAAATTACCAGCTCAGGTGTGAATTCACCGATCATTGTAATACGTCATCGTCATTCATTGCGCAATACCATGTGGCAATACTTGTAATTTGCTGATAATTTGGGCAACACTTGAGCTTTTGAAATCAAAATTAGCGTCTGGCACAGAGCTTAAACAACAATGAAAATGTCTGGCAATAATAGATTTATGTTGCAAAAAATTGACAAAAAATAATAATAAAAAAATAAAACGTCCTAAAATGATTTGAAAAATCAATTTTTTACTTGTATTAGTAGGATGCGCACTGAGGAACGCAACCACTACCGCCATCCAGATAGCCCTTATGATGTCCGGGAGAGTGAGAGAGATAGCATATCTTAAAACTGGCCCACCTGAAATGCTTGTTTTTCCGACGTTGCTAGCTCTCGTACTATACGTTTTTTGACAACATTTTGAAAAAAGAAAAAAAATCTTTTGTGCACGCTTAATTATTTACAAGAGAGAGGGGGGGGGGGAGAGAGAGAGAGAAAGTGAGATGATAAAAAGTAATTTAGCCAAAAATATCCAATTATTTTATTTTTAATTCCACTTGTTCTCTTTTTGTTTCCCAGTGTTCCATTTCGATCACGGCTTCTACGTCGGCGCCATTCCAAGTTCCATGGCCTGCTGCTGGGCGTTCCTGCTGGCCGGCGAGTCCAAGCGTCACATGAGGGAGGTCGGACCGGATGTCGAGGACCGGATTCCACACATCATTCAATAAATCTGTTACGGAAAACTCGACTCGCAGTATTTTAATTTAAAATCATTGGGTGTCTATAAGTCAAGTGCAAAATCTTACATGATTATACCATAGATTTAGAAAGTAGCAGATCTGCCCCTAGGGGGAAAGGTAAAGCCATTTGTGAACCAGTATCCCATAAGGCAGTTCGCAAGCAGTAGCACATGGCATGTCATACGCCACCAGATCGCACCATGAGATAATTCGACTAAAAAAATATATTTAATATTAACTAATTAAAACTTTTTACCAGTTTTACTAGCATCAGTTGATAGCTGGATATGTATCGATAATTTCTGGCAGGCATGAGGCATACATTCATAAAAGAAGCATATTAAAAATGCTGTTTTTATTGCATGTAGCTTTTCGGCAAAAACATTTTTTGTGAACCAGTATCCCGTGATGCATTGTAAAAACCACGGCTTCTACGTAGCGCCATTCCAAGTTCCATGGCCTGTTGCTGGGCGTTCCTGCTGGCCTGCGAGTCCAAGCGCCACATGAGGGAGGTCGGACCGGATGTCGAGGACCGGATTCCACACATCATTCAATAAATCTGTTACGGAAAACTCGACTCGCAGTATTTTCCTCTAAAATGATTCGGTGTCCATAAGTCAAGTGCAAAATCTTACATGATTATACCATAGATTTAGAAAGTAGCAGATTTGCCCTTAGGGGGAAAGTTGAAGCCATTTGAAGAGTACACGGGAAAAACCGATTGATTTTGTTGAGAAGTTTCCTTAGCAGGCCACTTTGGCGATGATAGCGAGTGATCGTCTAAGCTTGTGTAAGGAAACCAGTTCCTACCACAGAGATCATGGATAAAGTAATAGAGTGGCAGATCACGTGGCCTCCAATGCTAACGACGGGACGCACAAGGAGCTCCCAGAAGAGTCCCAATGAAGCCAGTGTTGTAGGTCTCGTGATCTTCCACTCTAATAATTTAACTACTATCTCTGTGGTTCCTAGCTACCAATATTTAGACGATTGACGATCCCGAAGCTTGGACCAAGCGAAGAAGAAAGAGAGAAACCGGTTTTCTGCCGCAAATGTGCGCCAAGCAGACAATTGCGGGCGTTCGCCTAATAAACCAATCTGTACCCTTCATTTGTGAACCAGTATCCCATAAGGCAGTTCGCAAGCCCTAGCACATGGCATGCCGCCATACGCCACCAGATGCCATTGCCACCTGCGTACCATTTGACTTTTTAAGAAATTTTTGCCTTTTATACTTGGTCTGACTTCGTCAGACCAAGGAGAATTAGCCACAACAACACAACAGAAATTTTTGAGTACCACCACACCTATGTAAATATTTTAATAAACGTATGATATTTGCTCTTCTGAAGACTTTGTGAAATAAAATCCTGAGAAAAATTCCTATTTAATGGTTAGGTATTTGGTATGGTACGGTATGGTACAAGTATAAGTACTCCAGATTAATATATTAAGATACAATCAGATTTTTCTTTGTAGTGCGGGGAGGGAAAGGGGGGGGGGTGAACGAGTAGCTTTGAAAGTGTCCTTTGATTTTGACTTTTTACAACTTGTGCCCAACTTGTGTCTTCAAAATAAAAGAAATCAAACTAAGGCAGTTGTATCTTGTGCATTTTAATGTGTGTACAGACTGAATAAAATATATTTAACATAAATAAAAAAAATACTTGTTGTGGGAAATTTTAGAATTTTTAATGCAGAAAATACTAAAAAATGTATTCCTCTCAATATTAATTATGGTGAACATGATTTTTAAATGATTCCAGAGTGTCGAATTATATATATATATATATTTACATTTAATGCTTACAAAAATAATTTGAAATTTTTTTTTTATTGTACACTCTAAACTTATGCATTTTTGTATGGGCCAAGTCACCCATACCATGGGCCAAGCATCCCTTATAAAATGAGACTTGGTCCAGCTGTCTAATGTTTCCCAAAACCATAAATTTATAAAAGAAATAATATATAATTTATATTACATTGTTATATCCTTATTGCCAGTAAAATTTCCTTTAATATGAGAAATCATATGAATTGTTAAGTGTAAAAATTATTTAAAAAAAAAACACAATTCTGAAACTATGGACAAGCCTCTCCAGGCTCCCTTAGTTTATGACTCTAAACTTATGCATTTTTTGTATGGGCCAAATCACCCATACCATGGCCAAGCCTCCCTTATAAAGGTAGGCTTGGCCCCAGGTGT